>MU869324.1:20459-38366 GCA_036418205.1 Ostertagia ostertagi | reverse complement strand
TGGCTGGCGTTGTTCCTGATGGTTCGGAGGGATATCTTGATATGAGGCATCTGCTATGTTTCCTGTAGAACCGCTGAGCCATCATAGCGATATCGTTAATCGGCGTATGGGTTGTTCACGCAGAGAGCCGAATGGTGAGTTCGCTCTCTGCTCAGATCCCACAGCCATCTGCTCGAATACAGTATCACCTGTCGTCCCGTTGATCATCGAATTGCTCGAGCGGGCGCCAGCAACGTCTCCATTCGTCCCTGTCGCGTGCAAGAGTTGTCCAGTGGACCCTCCTCGCTCGAGGGACACGAGTCCTTCATTCCTTTCGTTCAGAGCTTTCGTGAAGAAGTCTGACCATCGGGCCGGCGGTCGTCCAGGTGTTCGTTTGACGTCCCGAGGGATCCAGTCGGTAACCGCTCTGGTCCAACGGTCATCGCAAAATCGCATGACGTGTCCGGCCCACCTTATCTTCGATTCCTTGGCGAAAACGGCAGCGTCCCTGATCTTCGATCGTTGGCGTAGTTCGGAACTCCGGATTCCCCTCTGCACTTGCGTGTATAGGGTTACTCCTAGCATCGTCCTCTCGACAGCGCGTTGGATAACGCTGACCGCATGCTCGTCCTGCCTGCGCAGAGTCCAAGTCTCTGAGGCGTAGGTTAGGGCAGGAAGGACAGCGGAATCGAAGAGGTGGGCACGGAGCCGGATGTTCTTCGTCTTCTTCACTACTCCCTCGATGTTCTTATACGCTCCCCAAGCCGCTCGTTTCCTCCTGCTCAGCTCTGGAGCTAGATCGTTCATCATATTGATTTCCCGACCTAGGTACACGTAGCTGGAGCATTCGGTGATGTTCGTTCCGTTGAGCGTGAATGGGGCATCAGGAACCAATCCGTTTCTCATAAACATCGTCTTCGTTAGGTTCAGCTGTAGACCGACCTTACCACAGGCGCAGTCGAAATTCGTATACTTCGTATAATGTTGGAACAACAGCGACGTCGGTCAGGCAAAACCTTCGATTGAAGATGATGTGGTCTATCTCGTTATGGAACTGTCCATCAGGTGACTCCCAAGTCCAACGAAGGTGAGAGGGCTTCTGGAACTGTGAGTTACCATGGATGGTGTTGGTCGACATGATAAACTCAGACAGTCTTTCGCCCTGCTCATTCCAATCCATTCCGTGAGTACCGATGTGAAGTTCTTCAGCCGTTCTTCTTGGGCCAATCTTAGCGTTGAAGTCGCCGACGATGACCTTGAAGAAGGTATGATCTTCCTGTAGAACTTCTCCAATTCCATATAAAATGCTTCGTGTTCCTCCTCGTCGTAGCTGGATGTTGGTGCGTAGGCGACGAAGATTGTCAAAGCAGGAGTTGAACCACATCTTCTCAATCTCAAACGTCCGATTCGGGTCGTAAGGCTTTCGTACGAATCGATGTTTATGGCCAAGTGCGTGTTGACGAGGACACCCACACCGCCAACGCCTCTGCTGTCGCATGTTCCAAGGAACAGTTCTTCTCCAGTATCGAAAACGGCGTGTAGCGGGCGGTGCCTTCTCGTCTCGGTCAGTCCGATGACGTCGTACTTGATCTTCCCGGCTTGGAGGGTACTACGTAACGTAGCAGCAGCAATGCGCCATGCCAACGATGAACATTGTAGGAAATTGGAGCAATTGCGACTACAAATGCTTGCTACGCCGTCAGAGGCGAGGATAGGGTTACCTCTATGGCGCAGGACGTTTGTCCCCCTTGATACGGTCGAGGAGCTAACGGCTATACAGTTGCGAGTAGTTCAAAACTTCATCACGAGACCACCCACGGTGTATCAGAGCCAGCGCTCATCCCTAATTATCAGGGAAGATCCACCAGGTTGTTGTTGTTGTCGTCGAGCGAGCCTGTTAGTGATATTAATTCGTACAACTCGTTGAATACTACGTTAGATAATGCGATCGAACTTATGGGTCAGCTCGCAGTCGTTCTACACGACACTGATCCACGGAAGCAGTGCTTCACAGCCCTCATGGCGGTTTTACCCGTTCGACTGTTCATTTCTCTACTTGTAGGCTCAACTTCCTTCTTTAGGTTGATTGGGTTCACTTTATCCTCTTTTTCCCGTTTTCAGTCTCATTCCCTTTCAGCGTTATTCTTGCTCTGCCCTAGTACAGCCATAGCTGTTTGCTGTACGTCGCCTCGGGACCCACTCGCATGCAACCGCAGGCAATGGCGCCTGCAGAGCACACGGTAAGGCTATCGATCGATCAATACGGCCATTCGGCCCACTTAGGTAGTCGCGTGCGGCTTCATTCTTCTCTATCGTTCCCTTTTTGATTGCTTTACATTGCACTACCTTCACGCCTCTTTAGCATCCTTAAGCTTTCATCTCACTCGTATCACTCGCACATTCTTTCTCGCAACAGTTAGGTAGTTTGACTAATTCCAGGTCACTCAGCTTATTCTGCTATTCTTGCTACTAACTTACTAACGCTCTTTCGGTATGACTAGAAGGCTTCGCTCGTCAACGATTAGGACAACGGCTACACCAAAGTCTTCTTCTATGACGGTCGCGAAATGGTCAGGTAAGAAGGTAAGCACCAAATCGGTGCCAGATGATCCGTCATCTTGTGTTTCGTCGCCACCTTTGCCTCCAGCGCAATCAGAGGTTAATGACTTGTCGACTGACTTTAGCGGCTCCGTGAGCATGGTGCCGTCAGACACAGCTCCTCAGCTGCCGGAGTCGGCAGACAAGTTGACCCTTGACGAGGGAGGCAAAGGTGAAGATACGGACTATCAGGCGCTTGTGATTGTGGAGCCGATGGATCAGTCCATCCCTCCAGAAGAACAAGCGGCTCCAGAGGAAGTATCTGTTATGTCAGCAGCGCGTACGAGCGCACCTCTTATGAAGGAAAAGGTTATTCGTTCTCCTCTTGTTTTACCTAAGCCTGGTGCTCCCGCATCAGATGCTTCAGCTCAAATTTTAAAAGAGCGTTTTGCCTTCAGAACAGGACGTTCCGCAGGTAACACGTTTGTCACTTGAACATTCTTTCAATCCTCAAGTGCAAACTATAGGCGATTATGCTCGAGTTCTTCGTCAAGTGGGTCGCGCCATGCGCGAGGCACACAACGACTATTTGAAAGAGTTCAAGCGTTATCGCTTCCTGATGGGTGTGTGTACTTAATTTGAAACTGAGTACGGTAGCGTAATTAGCGGATTGCTGTAGCGTACGGCAGGTCACTTCGCGCCTCCCTAGACTTGCCTGTGGGATGACCCCACTTAATTGCTTGCGCTGAATATAGAGGCAAGTGGAATAATTGAGTGCTTTAAATGCTTCAGGTCAATAAATTTTTGAGTATCAAATAAAACTTTATTCAACCCTTTGGCGACAATGGCACCCACCGGGAGGTGCCACTCTGTCCTCGCATGGGACAATGGCACCAAATGTTGGGTGCCCTTGAAATTTAGTTCTTTGCACATTTGAAAGGTTTTTATTTCTACTATTCATTCCTGTATTAATAAGCATAATGTTTATGTTCGGCTTCATAATGTCTATGTTTAGCAGGTTTCACAGAAATGTTCAAAAAGAGCTAACTTATGGAGAATTTTAGTGGCGTTTAGCCCGCTAGCAAGTTAACAGGGGTTCTTCATGACTAAGCATTCCACCCTTAGGTTGCCGAAAAAGGTTTGCCCTGTTTCTTTTCGAATTGGCCGACCGATAAGCCATAGCAATTTTCAAATTGAAATTCTTCCTCGTGAAACGCATTGTTTTATATCAACTGGTGTATCTTTTGTGAGCACTTCTTCTGCTCTATTCGCTCATTTGTTTTGTTTTTATGTTTGTTGGGAATTAGTTCGAATTTTAGGTGTTTAGGATAAGGTGCTTTATCCACGAAAGTGACCGCATTTCTTTGAAAAAAATTATCCTTGAGAAGATGAGAAAATCAACCAGGCGTACATTCCTAACTTAGTCATGACTTGTTCTTTAAATTCTACTAGTTTTTCAATGTCTCGGCTATAAAAAAATTTCGACCTAGATCTCAGGTAATGGTGCTTGACCGTCGAGTTCTGGTTGAAAAACCAGGTCTGGAAATGGAATGACGCGACTTGTTGGGAAACCTAATAGTGTAATGTTTAGAAGAGGTCATGCATAAGTAGAGGGTACATCATTGATTGATTTCCCAAGGGAAGATAAAGTTAGAGCTAGTTGTCGGTTTGGTCAATTTTTGTCGGCTGGACCTCCCATTTCGCAGGCCTAAAATTTGAAAACCTGGAACATAGATGGAAGAAGAACATAACATCTTGTAGAGCAGACAATTCTCTTTCGAATGGTATATGACTCGATGTAAAAGCATGGGGATTTAGATGAAAATTTTTTGGTTGAAAAAAGCGACACTATTTATGAGACAACCTAAATATTATTAGGTTGAGCAAAAATTTTGCATTGTTGTTGATAAAATGTGATTTTCTAATTCCCCTAACGATCTCAGTACATTCGCGCCTCCTAGTAGTACTAAGTTCAGAAATAATTGGAAAAGTTCAAAATCTTGATCACGATAAACAACCGTCCATTTACTTAGTCTTCCTATTAGCTGCTTCAAATTTGACAGCCTCTTGTTTGAATTTGGGTTGATTATCTACATCTGGTCTCAATCTCCTAGTGTGTGCTAACAAGTACCGACCTTTTCGTGATCCAATTCACATGTTTAACGTGGCACTATCGGATCGTGCGTAGAAAAGAACTTAAACATAAACTCTCCCCCATACCCTCCTAGAAGTACGTCGACAGCACACTGTTCACATTCACACTGTGGAGGAAATAAATAAATTAAGGCCTCCGGATTGGATTGGCGCGCTCCACGGCGAAAGACGCGACGCGGCCTCTCACTGTCCGGATGTCTATTGTGCCGTTTAACACATTGCAGCCCGCGTGCATCGCCGGGTATGCACGTCGAAACTCCCACATCTGACATTTGTGCATCGCCGGGTATGCACATCGATTTTAAGCTCTCCCTCAATCTTTTTTCATTACTTTTGTGAATATAGAAGTTTCACTAGTGCCTCGAATCCATTAAACACATGGCTGCTCTCCATCTTGGGATTCAATGAACTTTTGGGATTTCAACTTGCACAACCAGTGCCTCAGTTTGAACCCTCAAAAACTGTTTAACAATAAACTCCAATGGCTACCAATTACCACATACATTTTCTGATGAGAAGCCGAGCAAAAAATAGCAAGAAGCAAAAAAACGAGGAAAAATAGAACAAAGAAAGGACAAAAGCAATACGTTGCCAGCGCAACGGGGAGGTTGTAGTTGAGACTGTGTGGATCCTGTGGCGATATACATGGGTATAGCGAGAGAGCGACGGACTTTTGGCTCGTCCGGGTTGGCACGCGGCAAATTGCGCGGCGAGCGGCGCGGCGATCCCGACGCATCGCGGGAATTCAACACGTCAACGTGTGAAGATTGCGGATAAAATCCGCAAGGTTCTGCAATTCGAAATGCATCTGAACGGCTGGAATTTTGAGGACAGCGGTGGTTGTAGCAATAGGAAGAGATGAGAAGGAACTAGCATAGTGCTGTTATGGCAATCATGTTGTTGGGGGGGGGGGGACGTTCCATTTGGGGGATGTGAGTGAGACAATTACTGTGTTTGGGACCGAGACTTAGGGAGGAGAAGGGATTCTGGGGATAGAGCTACCCTAGGACCAACAGCAGAAGGGTTCCCTGGCGTTCTTCCCCTCTGCTGGGCTTAGTCCTAGTGTCACCTACCATCGACCCTGTTTTGTTGTTTTGTTTTGAATGTTTCTCCTCTGGACGTGAGCGCCTCGATCAGCAAAACATATATAGTTGACATTAAACCTCAACAAGAACTCCCATTTTTTGCTTTGATGGTAGTAGTTACATTTACATGAGGGTCCTCACTCATCTCTTGCGCTGAAATCTCCTCACCGATACTGCTGCCTCCAATCCCCGTGAGCGGAAAGATTTTCAAACAGCAGAACCATGCGGAGTTTATCCGCAATCTGCACACGCATTGACGTGTTGAATTCTACCCGAAGAACCCGCGAAGCCTTGTCCCGTCCAGATCGCCGCGCGTGCCGCCGCGCAACTCGCCGCGTGCCAGTCCGGACGAGCCAAAAGTCCCGCACCCATAGCGAGATATATGGGTCCTGTAGCGAAATCCTACAAAATGTCCCAAATGTGACATTTGTGCATCGCCGGGTGTGCACGCAGGTATGTCACGTGTGGTATGCGGCGAAATCGCTGCGGGCCTCAATGTGTTAAGTTCTCCTGTTGAATTCTTGAGTGTAAATCCGCTAATTTTTCGCCTACGACCTTCCAAACAAGGGCTTGATATCTAAACCTCCAAGTGGTTGTTTGGAAGATCACGTAGGACGGTGGGCGGGCTCAATGGGGTTGGGGCGGCGCCAATGCTCCAACCTAGGCTCCTAGCGCCTAAACCTTGTCAAACCACCCGCCACTTCTGCAAATGCTCCGCGCTTGTATCCTACTAAACTTCCACCAGTAATCGCTTCTCGGCCTTTTGGCTATGATCGAAGTTTAAGTTTAGAAATTCCGAACTTTGCCCTTAACACGACCACCTATGGGGCAGACTAGTTTCCCTAGATTATTTTGCGTTTTATCTTGTTCCGCTACGATCTACGTACATTATTGTATCCGAAAAACAATTTTTCCATTGCTGGATGAAAACGCCGAAGGATTAATGCTCATTGATGAGAGAACACGAAAAATGTTGAGGGAGTACGCGCACAACTAAGGTCGTCAACGTGTTAATTTTGGTTGGACCATTCAGCATATTTGATGCTGGTGCAGAAATTATATTCCACACCAGAATGGGCACCCGGCAACCGCCGGCCCCTCCCTTCCCTGCAAAGCTGGCGGTCCTCCTCCTCACCTTATCCTCCCCTCCTCCCCTTACCAGGGTGAATATCGCTTCGAGGATTCCTCAACGGCACGTCGAGGATTCTCTGCCCGATCAGAGACGATCTCTCGCGCGGACATTCACACTCGCCATGCGCGTGCCGTCTGTGCCCTCCCCGCGGATGTTCACTCTCGGCACTACTCTCGCAGCTGCCACTGTAGCACCTTGTGAAATGACTGAAAGTATACTGGGTGTTTATACAGCCGTTGAGGTATTATCACTCACGTTGCAATAATACCTCGACACCGGAACAAACCGTAATCTTGAAGGTGGTGCCCCTCCTTCCTGCCCTTTCTCTTTCCTTCCCTTCCTCCTCTCCCTTCTACCCTCCCTTCCGGCTGCCACGGCAGCACCATGTAGAATGAGGCTGAGTGTGTTCGATCGGTGTTTATATAGCCGCTGTGGGTGTTATCATGATCATGACATCAACATCACGAAGTGTTGCCCTTCGTACTCCCTGGTTTTGTGAGCGGTTGGTCCGGACGGACAGAACGACACACACACACCGACAAACCGACACACCAAAATTCTGGTTATATAATGAAGTGATTGTGGGTTGCAAGAATGTGGAAGGGCATCGTCTTCAGTGCATAGGAGAAGGTAGAAAAAGGGCAAACGACACTTTGATGCGACGATCCGTCGCAGGACCTAGGTCACCACCTTTTGCTGTATACAATTTCGCTGAATCTAGAAATGGACCGTTCAACAGTTCCATGCACACTTGCTCTCATCGCGATGCATAAATCAATCCGTATCAACCCCCGATATCTCATCACCGCCCTCGAGTAATTGCAACTTTTTTAGTAGCATACATTTCTATGAGTGAGATGCAAAGAAATGATTCAACCACGCCCACTTTGAAGCCGTTCAGCTCCTTTCTAGCGGCTTTCCAAGGTGAGTTTTTTGTTCAGTCACACTTCTTATGTTCTTGACTAGGGCTAGCGCATCGTTCCACACCATTAGTGTCGAAGGTAAAACCCTGCTGGGACTGTTGCTTTAAAGGCACGAGTCGGGATTGAATTGATGCGTTATTTTGTTCAAAATTAGGCAAGGGGTGCAATGAGGAACATTAGTGAGGAGAAAAAGCAAAAAGCACCATAGAAAACACTAAATTTCCCTTAGGAGGCCGGCCGTAGTACGACGGAGAGACACAGCGCTGCGAGGAGAGGGAGAACGCGAGATAGTACGTCGTACGCGAGAGGACGCAGAGACCACGTATGCCGTGGTGGATTACGCTGGCAGCGCGGGCAGCGCGGCGGGCAAGGCCTTAGCGCCATTGCCGCGCACTTTTGGGTCGCGATAGTGTCGCGCCCTCAGTGCTTGGGGAGCCCACTATCGCACCCTGGGAAGAACTTCTGCTGGTTGCCTAATCCTGACTCGTGGCTTTGATCAGTGAACGCTCTCCTTCACCTATTTCATCCTGACTCTTGCCTTTAACCTCTGCGCCGTCTACGCCGTTGCGTGTCATAGGGTGTGTCCAAATGCTAAGACTAGTCGCCAAAGCTGACTTTGTAAGGCCCTGCTCCAAAACCCTCTGAATGGGTTCTTCGACACGATTTGTGGTTGTGGTGTCGCTTTCAAGGATGTGGTCGCGAATCCCATGGGAACGAATGGAAACTTACATATGTAGTAGATTGTGAAGGCGGCTAACCCAATGTGACAAAAGTGACGTTTCAGGGGCAGCGCCGGAAGGAACTTTAATAACTCTTCACACCCACGTCTAGGACGTGTAAAGGGTTGCAACGGCTGCAGTATAGACGTGTAAAGCAGGGTAAAAATCGTGTCGAGGAACGTGGTCACATCAGTACGACCCCCCCTCAGATCGGGTCTTGATACGACCCCTCTAACTTTGATTTGATGTGAATAAGCGAGTTCCATCAATGTACAGCAAAGCATTCAGTTGCAGCGCGGTTTATCCGTGGGTCAGATTTGCCGAAACCCCGCTCGAAACCGTCGAAATCTCTCGATGAAAAGGTTCCATTCCCCCATTTCACAACTTCTGGAGCAGGTGTGGTAGGGGCAATATTGAAATTGATCTAAAATCTTTACACTCGAGAGATAGGGTCTCTCAAATTTTGTCGAGGCAGCGTCGAGGATGCTGAATTTTTCATGCGAGTTTTTGCCACTTAAAAGGCAATATCTCTCTAATTTCGTAAGATCTTGAAAAAAGGAAGACAGTTTTGAAAGCGGAAGGTTTGCGCTTTCTAACAGTCTGTTTAGCTTTCTTCTACATTTTCTAGTTGAGGAGATATTTGCGTCGAGGATCTATCGAGGACGGATCCGGCCACCTGAAAATCCGCTCCCTTCTTCACCATTGCAAGTAATTCGTTGGCAACTCTCGAAATGTGTCTAGAATAAATTCTCCCAACATAAGCGATAAGAAAAAAGGGGCAATCGTCATCGTCCGATCTCGTCTCAGTATAGGCCATGCATCCGACCTCCACTCAAGTTGTAGAATCTATTGAAAGGTGTTATACATATGATGATGACCTGTTGACAGAAACTGTATTGTAGTAAACACATTTCGTAACTCCTATAACCTAAGGAACAGCTTCATTTGCCCAGGGTCTTTCCAGAACTATTGTCGTTTTTGCGACAGCGTCCCTAACAACAGTGTCATTCTCAACGAGGTATTGAGGGCGAGGGAGCGGGCGGTAGATAGAGGAAATGCCTTCGCAGCGCGTGTGCACATGTGACCCTGTTCCTTGCAAAGACTTTCATTCTTTGTAGTACTTTCAAATACTTCCTTCTCGAAGGTAGAGGGACGGAGCGACTGAACCTGCAAAGAATATTTTATATCATGTTTTCTCACATATCCTTGTTTTCTGCTGCGCTACACCCTCTCCTCCTATCTGCACCACGATGCCACTGACGTTACTGACCCCCACGAGTACGACCCCCATGACCCACCCTGACAAATACGACCCCTGTCGAGGATTTCCTCGACCGATATTCACCCTGGTGTAAAGTTATCTTTATCATCTGATTTCCATTGCCATCGTCCTGACATCAAGCCGCCTTGCTTTGACGAGCCCTATCTCCTTCAAACAGCTTTCATCTCACCAATAGCTCTTACTCCACCTAAGAGCCGCGCGATCCTTCCTTCAACTTGTGAGTCATTCCTTAAAACATCTTGTGGACGACCGCTAGCTAGACAGTTACTTTCACCTTGAAGAACCATAGAGTAGTGCGCCGTATTGGCAAGCTTACACCAACGTAGTCACAGTTTTGTTGGTCCTAATACCCTATACTATGAAGCAGTCATTCTTAACTCCGAACGTAAGGCTGGAGAGCGCTCCTTCTCTATAACAAAAAACGTTTAGACCGCAGTGACTAAAATTCAGCATTCAGCATTCACCACTGCAATTTCTTTAGCAGGCTGTCACCCTTCTGTAGAGATCGACATCAGGAGGTCAATTTCGTCAGAATCCTCGCACGCCGGATCTTCTGCTATTAGGAACTCCAAATTCTCTATAGGTTATATCACTCAGTCGCATCAGTTATCCACATTGAAGGCGGCATTAACCCTTTGACGACAATGCGGATTTGCACGTAGCGTGCTCGTGGGACCACGCCTCTTTTTGGCGCGCCCAACTCTCGCTCACAATTGGGCAAAATTGTCCCTTAAAGCAGTTTTTCTATAGAATTTTTGAGCTCAACGATAACCAGGTATAATCGACCCCTTCCTGTACCTGAGGGCTAGGAGAAGGCGAAGCAGTGCTGATCAGTAATTAACTCTCTTGCAAAAAATGCAGAACCCCGATTACTGTGCTGGCGAGCTAAATAGCACATTCTGAAATTCTACAAAAATAAAATATTAATATTAATATAAATAAATATTCTCTTAATAAACATTCCTGTAAGGCGTGCTAGTCATCGATATTATGAAAAATATTATAAGACTTGCTTGTAATTATAGCGGTGTTACAAATACGATAAAAGCACAAGGAGGAAATTTTAACGTGGCACCAGAGTCAACCCTGCGTTGCGCAGTTCTCAACGGCCACGTTGCGCAGTTTCGCCCGATTAGACACGTTCTCTCGCGCGAACATTCACACTCGCATGCTCGAGCCGTCTGCGTCTCCGCCCATACAGCGTGCGTTGAGGATCTCTCAACGTGCCGTTGCGAACTGCGCAACGCAGGGTTGACTCTGGTTTCCACCATTGGTGCATTGCCCCAACGCCGCGATCATAGCGGCACCCTCCGGTCCCCTCCCTCTGCGATGTCGAAAAACTGAGAAAGCAACCCATTTCAAATTAAGTTAGAGATGGTCAGTGATGCACGAAAGAAGAAGAATGAGAAAATGGCCCAGAACCCGAGAAATGGGACCCCTTCCTTGCCCGTTGATTTGCGCATTGATGCGACTCTCATCGCTGTGCCCTCTCAACACTACGCTCTCTGCTATCTAATCACTCGCCACGTATAACTGCGGCGAGTGACTAGATAGCCATGGGCGTACACCGGCCAACCGCGCCAAGATGAGCTATGCTGGAGCGCCGAGGTCAAATCTTCAGCTGCCAACTGCGCCTCGGTCCGCACCCTCAGGAGGTCCGCATGTCTCTGAACTAAGCCATTTCCCCTTCTTCGACTTTCGTTCTTGTCGTGAATTCGTCCGTTAAGTTCAGCACAAGGGAATAAGGCGTTGTATGGAGAGTGATGAGAAAGGTTGCGGCAAATGTTTTCGATACTACGTTATAGACTTTCTTACTTACTACTTGTTTAAATGCACATCGTCTGCGCCGTGAGTCACTAACGCCTTAACGGACCCCACTGTCTGTGGGCTTATGGTTCGCCCCGCCGGCGGGCCACACCAAATCGGTCGCGTGGGACCGTATGGCCCGCCGGCGGGCCATGGCAACTAATTTCTTGTATTTCCTCCCTTTTGACATTTTTGGAAATTTCAATTACTAAATATGTACACAACACCCTAACAAGGCTATGTACACAGTGGTCCACGAATTGCTTTCTTCTAGGGAGAAATCCAAAACAATAGGAACAGAAACACTTCTAATGCTAATATTAGCAAAAATATCATCATTTCCAACAGAATAAGAACACAGCTCCGTGGTGATTTTTGAAAAACCGGAGCAGTAATCCTTGTCCCAATTGTGGCAGGTGCAGCACATGGCTGCCTTGTCAAAAAGCCTAACTATACCTAAGGCTCCCATCGAAGTCAAAAATTGGAATTCAGCGTATGTTAGTAACCGTCTAGTGAATAACGTTACTTATTATCGACACCACACTAGCTAAAGAAAGAAGCTGGAAGAAGCATTTGTATTGAAATCTAGTCGATTTTTTGAATGCAAGTTTTGTGCAAGAAAACAGATTGTTTTAGTAGCTGCTACTTCAACAGTACTATCAAAACACTTATGAATTCTGAGGTCTTTTTCATTAGTCTTTTTTTACTTTGCTGATATCCATCTGCGTTAGAATGTATGGTTGATTAGTACGATGATTTACTGAAGAAAGTTTGCAGTTTAGTCAATGTTGCTATAATTAAGCAAAAATGCGGTCTCCTGGGACCGTATGGCCCGCCGGCGGGCCACATGCGTGTCTGGCGTGCGGTCCCACACACGTTTAGAGCGCGCGGTCGTCAAAGGGTTAATTCGTCGCTTTGAACAGCATCACAGCGTTCTTTGGCTAAAAGTGATCAACCGTGGCCGGTGGTCCGTGGAAAAGCTGCTTCCGGCAGCATGCACGACCACAGAAGGCATCTTCGCTCATGTGTGCCGAGGCGCGTCGCGCACTTAGCGGCCCTAATAGCGTCTGCATCAGCATCAACATCAGGTAGACACATGCTACGTCAGTCGTGTGTAGTATGTACATATCTTCGAACGGAAGAACGCCGTCCCGAAATGCGGTAACGTAGTGACAGAAATTGTGTCGAAGTAAATCCTTGAAATAAATTCTAAGCTAGATACTAGAAGTTTTATTGATCTATAATTCCGGTCAAGCATCCTAGCTAATTTGTGACGAGACCCTTATACAACTGCGCTAGTTGCCATTCTTAGTATTCCTTTGCGGACTCGTCTAAATCCTCCCTGTTCTCTTATCAGCAGGATATGATGCGCTGAACACAAGCAATGGACTGTTTCCTGGTTCCTGAACGTCCTCTCAGGTTCTGAACGATTTCGTTTAGATAAAAGGACTTGTTTTCAAAAACATGACCCAAAATGAGCTCTAAAAGTACCACTTCCTTCATCTTTGTTATTAAATCGTTGCGAACCACCTAGTCAAGTTTTTTGCGAGTGCTTTGCATTCGCGACGGCTCATCTTTCATATCAGCAGTGCGGAAGGTTCGTCACCTAATTTGCATTGTGATAGTGGTGAATCTTAATAAATGTATTCATGTGAATTCTGATGAGTGTTTTAATAATGCATAGCGTTTAGAAGTGTCTTCTTCATACCTCGGTCATGCTTCCAAGTGCATAAAAGGTCCGTAAAGGGTGCCTTCTTCACTGGAGGGTCTTCTCAAGAAAACCATGTGCTCTCTGTATGTGCTTCATGCGCTGGTCTTTCTCAACCTATTCATTGTTATTTCGACAAAGGTAATTATTAGTTCCTCGTTTCGGCGTTCATAGCAAACATTAAAGTTTTCCGTCGTAGTGCGAGTGCTGGAGATTGTTCTTCTTATTATTCTAGTAAACTGAAATCAGTTAAATGCTGTTCAAAACTGCATAAAAGATAAAGGATAAAGCATTTGCCGTTGATCAATCCCTTTTTGGGATGCGGCACGCATTCTACTTCCATTTGTACATTCGTAGTGGCGTTTGAATGCGATGTGGCCTATACAATGACTTGCGGGGGCCAGCCGATGTACAAGTCAGTGTTTTTATCCTCCCAGACAAGTCTGGTACCAATTAACCGACCCCGGAGGGATGGAAGGCTTGGTTGGCCCGGGCGACTCACGACCCAGGATTTGATCCCCGGACCGCTCGCGTGGTAAGCGTGCCACTTGCCACTACACCACTTCCGCCCAGACTGCGTTAATCTTGGGAGGCTCCCATTTGTATCAGTAGTGATATCCTATCATTGCAACTAATGGAGAAGTGAAATGAAAAGTACTTTTTTTCTTGCGGAAGGCCTCTATTAAATGCAAAATAAAGCGGGCGTTCTAAGGAACATAGCCCAGAGGTCATCCAAGTAAGCAGTAGAAAAATACAAAAAAGAAAACGAGAACACTTAGGGTCAAAACTCGCGGTGAATAGTGATGCTCGTGAAATGGAAAGATGGATAGTGGACAGGATAGAAGAAGTCCCGTTCAGAGAATTTGTGATGCAGAACGCCTTATCAACAAACTATAGAGTGCAAAATAGCCCAACAATATCCAGAGGTACCAACCTGACATGTTGTATTTCTTCTGGAGTACCCTTCATATCAAGCCGGCTTATCCACTATATACAGGGGTGGCCAAAAAAAGAGACACTTTGCCCATGGCGCACATCATCGAACTTTTCGTCGCACAGGGTGCCGATGTTAATGAAAGTTTTACGGCGAATATTCCTTAGGTGTTCCCCCGTAAGCAGAAGCAGGCCCTCCTTCACTGCCCCCACCGTCTTCAGAATATGACGTCATCTGCCGTCACCGTCGAGCTCAACGAGGCTTACCGTAATCGCTCCGGCCTGAAGCTGCTACATAATTTCTTCAATGGATTAACTGTGAATAGCTTCTAGAGACACTAGCTGTGACTGTGCAAGACCGCTTTTGACCAGCGTTTCAGGGACGTCGTAATGGTCTATGGTACCTCGACGACCTCGTTGAGCTCGTACCGTGAACCATGTTTCCGTGGGAAAATCTTCTGATGTCGTCGGTGTAGAAGGCTGTCATGTTTTAGATAGATTAGAATGTGCTCTTTAATATGAGTTGGGGCAGTCGATTTGATTCTAGCAAAGTGTGATTAATGCTGTCTGAAATGTGGAGTGAAGTGTCTCTTTTTTTGGCCACCCCTGTATAATTCGCTAAGTATGTCTGTGTGTGTACGTGTTTGTCACGAAATTCATAGCGCGCTTCGCTGCAACAGTGGAGCGCTGTATTTTGAGTATGTTGTAGGGGTGGGACGGGAACATTTGGTGGGGACCAAAGTGATAACGACTGATAAGATCCGATAAGAGGCGCCAAAACGCCAATTTCACGATATCCATAGCGCGCGTCCCAGCATCAGTGAGGCGTTGGTTTCAGTCAGTGATGTAGAGGGTAGGAGGGGAACATCTTGGGGCCTTCACATCCATCAGCCTATCGCAAGTTTTTTTCTTCAAGGATCAGGCGCTGCTAAGGTTTCCGTGAATTTGACACTGTCAGATGGATTCCTGCATATTTTATTTTGAGTTTTATTTAGTTCGTCGAGGAAACGGACTGAAACAAGTTTGTATGCTTTCCCCTACCCCACTCAAAGAATGATTCTACGATAAGGAGGAAGGTCGAAGAAGGAGAAACCTAGTGAGAGACAGGCGGACCCTTAAGGGTGCGGACCAACACACAATTCGCATCGAAGGATATGCCCCGGCGATCTAACATGGCCTTCCCTTTGGCGCAGTTGGCGCGGAACGCCCACCGACTATCTAATCACTCGCCGCAGGTCTAGGAGTAATAGAGAGAGTGTTCATTTTGAAGAGGGCACAATGATGAGAGTCGCATCAATGCGAAATCAAAGGGCAAGGGGGAATTCCTATTTCCGGAACCGTTTCACATGGTTTCTTCTTCATCCCTGCTCCACTAGCCACCTCTACCCTTATTTCCAATGAGCTACCTTTTCATCGTAAAATCACCCTCAGTTATTTCAAAAAATCTTAGATCGATGTCAGACTTTGCGAATCGCTGGATACGAGCCACCATCGAATCGATCCGTGTACCAGCGGGTCGACCTATGTCCTGCGGATCGACAGATGGCCAGCTGTCGACACTGTTTGAAAGTGGCGGACCCAACGTTTGAAGGAAGTCCACTTAAAGGTACACACTGAAAGTGGCGGAACTTCCTTTCAAACGTTGGGTCCCGCCACTTTCAAACAGTGTTGAGTCGCTGGTACATCGTTCGATCCGCTGGCACATAGTTCGATCCGCTGGTACACAGCTCGATTCGCTGGTGCAACTCTCGTATATACCGAAGTGCTCCATCGTGGGAACTTGGTGGATAGGGGAGCCCACTTCGACCGTGAATGGTTGTCTTGGGCGGGATGCAGCCAGGCGCTGTCGTGTTTGAGCGCCTCGCTTCAGACCTGTAACTTTCTGGGGCTTAGAGCAGTTCGTTTACGCAGCCGACTCGCTTATCAGCGCAACGGGCCCGATTTCTTGGGCTCTGGGCCCTTTTGCATGCTTTTTCTTCATCCTTGTATCACTGACCACTTCTACTATGAGTTCCAACTGGCGGCCTTCCAATGTGGATTCCCCTTTGAAGTTTCTGATACCCATGGGTTTTCCTCGGCGTTATTCCTCTCCTTCATACCTTCATCGATGAGATGAGACCAGCGCTTTTCGCCAATGACCCTTACCTGCGCCTTCTTCCTTTGTGGACCAAATTCGGCTTCCTCATGAGAAGTTTTCATGAAGACTAACCGCGATTATGGCCGTACCCTATGGCTAATGGCCACGCTTGAATTTTTCCCTCATCAGAAGGCAAATAGCCTGATAAATTACTTGATGAAGAAGGGGGATGCACTCGCTTTGAGCGGAAGAAAAACTTCCCGAAGGATCTGTCATGCAATCTGTTCTTGTTTGTAACCAATACCAAATGCGCTATGTTGCTCAAATTCTCCTCGCTCGACTTATGGTTAGGGGTTTTTCTTGTAGTAGCATATGAAAAGAGGACACGAGGGAAATCCTTCTTGTCTCCGCTCATACAAACAGGCAAGCAAGTCTACACATCACTAAGCCCGCTGCCGCACAGAAAAGGACAGCTATGTTTGGATTGGTCAGTGTTTTTCAGATTACAAATATCTCAGTAAGCTTTTTAGAGCACAGAAAATATTAAATCTACAAACACTGATAAAACTGTTAACTGGTTACTGATAAAAGAGTCGGCAATGACCCACGAAGGTACAGTCCATACTTCAAATCTGATAAGGCGTGTCTATGGATTTGACGTGGCCCCTGCCGCACTTGATAGAAGTCGTGTGGATAAGCTGTTTCTAACATACTCCGCTGGATATCAGCAAAGCATGCTGGAAGCAGCTTATCCGCACAACTTCTATCAAGTGCGACAGTCGCCACGTCAAATTCGAAGAAGCGCCTCATCAGATTTCGAGATATGGACTGTACTCACGTAACGACGGTTCAGAATGGGTTAAACACACACAGGATCTCAGACACTTATATGGACCGTGCTCCAAAGGTCGCCTTTGGGTTTCTTTGTGCCATGCTTGGTTTTACCAAGACGTGGTGATTTACCCAAATAAACGGTCACTGAAACTTTTAGTTATAGAGAATTCTGTTGAACAAAGTAGTTGAGGGCAAAATGAACCGCATTGCGGAAGATGCATGCATTTGCAGGGCAGTTCCATGTGACCTATTAGGTTGTCTCATAAGTAGTGTCGCTTTTTTTCAACCAAAAAATTTTCATCTAAATCCCCATGCTTTTACATCGTCATATACCATTCGAAAGAGAATTGTCTGCTCTACAAGATGCTATGTTCCTCTTCCACCTCTGTTCCAGGTTTTCAAATTTTAGGCCTGCGAAATGGGAGGTCCAGCCGACAAAAATTGACCAAACCGACAACTATCTCTAACTTTATCTTCCCTTGGAGAAATCAATCAATGATGTACCCTCTACTTATGCATGACCTCTTCTGAACATTACACTATTAGGTTTCCCAACAAGTCGCGTCGTTCCATTTCCAGACCTGGTTTTTAAAGGAGGAATTCACGATTAGAATGAAGGTCGAAGAAAGGGAAACTGACCTAGTTGAGGGACCCACGGACCTCCTGAGGGTGCGAACTGACGCGCAATTCGCATGGAAAAATTTGACCTCGGCGACCTATCATGCCTCAAAGCTGGC
>MU869323.1:23112-49146 GCA_036418205.1 Ostertagia ostertagi | reverse complement strand
ACGTTTGTCGCGCACTTTCAAGCCGCAAAGTAGGCACCACATTAACCCTCGTTCGCCTGTCTACCGATTGCAGGGATTCAACAGGTGAGCTTGACTAATCCTGAATCGTGCCTTTAACCATCTAGCAATTTTTCGAAGTCGGGCCAAAATCTTGATTTTCTTGGAAACATCGACTACAAGGGTTATCAGGTGCCCTGATTACGAATACAACATTCGTTTTTAGCTCCGACATCATTTCGGACCCCTATGACGCTGTTCGACGGCACGTTGGTGAAGTTTTTGCGTCACAACTTTCTCTCACCAGTTTTCGGTAAAGCCCACTTGTAAGGGTTTTTGTAAGCCTAATTATAATTATGACATCAATTCCTGGTGTTGACGTCTTCGGTGCCAATTTTGTGGCGTCAAATCACAGTGCAAAAATTTTGTCACCGCGGGGAATCGAACCAAGGACCACTTTCCCACCCCTTTTTTGGCATTCAGAGGGCCATTTAGCGGAAATGGACCACAGTTCTGTATTCCAGGCACATCCCTCTATATCATAAAAAAACCGTTTTGAGAAAGCGCTCCACGCCCTGAACGACCTCCCCTTGCTAGATCCAGTACTTTAGATCTCCAATCGGATTGCCGGAGGCGTTAAGGGTACCCAAATGCACACCGCATTCATGGGAACGTTTGAGCAGCCTGTTGGCCCATGGACTTTCCCACTTATTACAATGGGATCTCGTTCAGTAAAATGTTGAAACCGGAAACACGTATGGGATCCATCTGGCGAGCATATGTATATATTATTTATATTTATATCCAGGCTTCAATACATTCCTCTTCAATGACGGTGGAATTTGATGACGTTGTTGTTGTTCATCAACAATCCATAAGCCGGATACTATAGGGGGATATTTTTAGCTCTCAGACAATAGCATATTAGCTTATAGCTATGAGCGAAGTGTTACACTAGTTTTGATGGCTCGCTTTGCGCCCTGGCTGACAAGCTCACTCAACGGTATTTGTGGACTAGTACTCGGACGGCCGGGTATATAAGCTTAATTAAAACACTATCGAAACCGCTGATCAAGGTGAACGTAGGATTAACAAAGTATCAAACACCTCCGCACATCCGTTTGGAAGTCCATCTTATTGTAAGAGCAGCTCTGTGCTTTAATTACCAAGCTCTTCCTCAAACATGACATCTTCCTTAACATCATTGAGTAGAAGTCGCCTGAAGGGACGCCAACCATTGACATAGTATTATAGTGACCATGCAAAATTTGAGAGCACTTCTAAGAAAGTGGACCTTTATAGCTGGGCCAAAATCTGGGAATCGAAACTGAGGGTTTGTAAACGGTAAAATAGTGGCACAAAATGATTTCGGCGGAGAGTGCGACTCCAGTTCACCACAAAGACCTGGGTGTAGTCAAATCAGGATTTGAATAACAAAAAATCAGTCGATCTTTCATCCCCAGTGTGTGTCTTCTTGAAAAACAATAATGGTAAAAAAACGGGACTTCTTGCGTTGACCATTGGGATGCGGTACGCATTCTAATATGCAGTTTCATTCAGACCAGCAGTGGCGTTTAAATTTAAGCTGACCTATAAAATGAGTGCGATGGCCAGCGATTTGCAAGCGACTGTTTATGTGCTCTTAGACTAGACTAGTAACATGCAAACGATTCCAGAGATCCAGGCTTGATGGCCTCGATCCAACAGTTCGTTGTGAGGGCTATACGCAGAGTGCGTCAGTAGCCTCGAACCCATCTCTGCTCGAGGAACAAATTCATAAATACTGCAATAATGGTCATAAGCGGTATACAATAATTTTGTTTGTGCGTTTGAACCTAGGATGTGCTCAACCTAGGACGAGCTCAAGTGGCAGAATCTCTTTGGTGTGGTGTGCAACAAGGGCGCTGGTGATTTGGAGGCACCGATTTGACAGCTTCGTTTTTTTTTTCTCGTCCGCAGCTTACTGATTCTGGTGCCCTCTCATCTGCTGTGCTCCTACCTATCATCAGTTCTCCGCTCTCATCTCCCTCAGAACAGCCGGCGCGAATACCTGATTGATCCCTTAACCTTACCGTCTTCAATGACATCCTTCCTTTTTTTCTCCATTTTTTCACCCAAGAAACAGTCCATGCTGCATGAAACTGGGGTGTCCCCCAAGAGGCCCGTCGCGCGGCGAAGGAAGAGACGCAGACGCGGCAAAGGACGAGTCGCAGCGCATACTGTAGCGGTTAGGCGTCAGGTTAAATAGTGTACCATACTACGTCTCATATCGCACAGCACGCGCTGCGACTCGTCCTTTGCGCATCTGCGTCTCTTCTTTTTTGGGCACCCCGTGGAACTGCTTTTCATACTCTTCAATAATTTGTTTGTCGCTTTTTCAGCACTCTGCTGTGGATGTATGATTAAAAAATGGGATATTTAGGCGACAGAAACCAGCGTTAATGACAACTCTACTCATTGGTTCCAGAAGGACTGAAAATCGCTTCGGGACACTTACATTGCGTAGGATAAATATGCCTCATCAAGTGCTCGAAATGTTTCATCAGGTGTGAAATTGGGTGACTTCAGTGACTTCTTTATAATTGGTGGGTAACACTGCAAGTATGCAACACTGTGGGAAGCGCTTGATAAAAACGAGACGCTGAAAAAACCCTCTAGGATGGCGTTACTCAGGTTTTGCGATTGAGAAGGCGCCGTCGATGAAGCCAATATTATGAACCAACTCAATGTATGTACTGTAATGTTTATCCGTTGCTTCTATCTCTCTAAGCTGACGGTCATTACGCAGTGATCCTGTGCTAACTAGCGGCTACAACTGACATACTTATATAGTCGCCTATCAATGGTGGTTGTTTTCCGAATGAACATCAAGCTAGTGAAGTGAAATAAACGCCTGCTCAATTCTTCCTGCGATTATTCCCACAGACGGATGTAAGATGCAACTGGCTATTTTGGGCTATAGCAGTATTCTTGATGGCTTATTTACCAATGACGACTCAAGTTGCTGGCTATAGATTTGGAATAACAGTACGAAACTCATAGGATTCCAGCGAACACTAGAGTGGTCGAACGCGCTTCTTGGCAGTTTAATTAAAAGATTAAAGGGGCGAATATATCGAGAGTTGGTGTATGATGTTCCTTATTTCTTGGAAAAGGTCCTGACAAAATGACACAATGCTTTGAATACCTACATATAGGGGTTGGCAAAAAAAGAGACACTTTGCCCATGGCGCACCAAGCTTTTCATCGCACAAAGTGCCGCTGTTGATGAAATTGTAACGGCAAAATATCCCTCAGACCAGTTGAGCTCGAACCCATGGTTCCCATGTAAAATTTTCGTGATGTCCTCGGTGCAGAAAGCTATTATAATGTTCACTGGTAGATTGGGATGTGGTCTTCAATACTAAGTTGGGAGCAGTTGGTTTGAGTTTGGCAAAGTATGATCAGTGCTGCCTGAAATGTGGAGCGAAGTATCCCTTTTTTTGGGCACCCCTGTATGCTACCTGTGAAGCTCCTGAAAGTTCGCTCAATTGCGTATTTCTGAAAAACCCTTCAAAAATAGATGTGCTCGAATAGGGGCAGTAAACACATACTATGTATTCAGCATTTGATTAACATGCAAATTCTCGTCTGTTGAGAGAAAACTTTCTGGAGAAAGGACACTTTGCCAGTTTCCCAAACTGCCAGTTGCTTGCGCCACCTCATTTTCTCCATTAAATTTAACTGTTTCAATAAAGCTGTTTCGGTAACATCAATTTCTTTTAAGTGAGAGCAAAAAGAACAGTTCTCGGACTTCGAAAAGGAAACGATTTGCGCAAAATTAAGGAAGAGTTGCCGATCAGTCTAACTGCGTGTGACTTGGGTTCAGTTTAGATCGTCCAAAGTCCAGGAACACATGGAGCTCAAACGAGTTCCCAGAGATCTCCAGCGTTTCGAAATGAAAGGTGGTGTTGACCAAAGGCCGAAAGAGTTGAGCGAAGTTCCATTCGTTGAAATTAAGTGTGAGTTATCAAGCATTCAACCCCTTCGTTGTTGCTGAACTTGTCTAAAAAAACACTAACAGGCGTCTCAGCCGGCCCACTGAAGTTGTTGTGTGGGCCAAATTCACCCAGGAAGTGCTGAGCAGACGTTTATTTCAATTCACCTGCTTGATGTCATTCAAAAACAAACACCTACTGATTGATGTCTATTCAACCATGTTAGATGTGCTTATTAGACGGCACGAGCGTCACCTTGATAGGAACAATAAGCAAACCATACAGGCATGGTGTATTCAAACGTTGATGGGTTAAGATTCTACATATAGTGCGTACTGCCGAAGTGGCGCATGGGCTAGTGACTTCGCTTACCACGAGCGCGGTTTGGAAAGCAAATCCCGGGTTAGTCCCTGTGAAGCTAATTATGTCCAACTTTCGTGGGTGGAGAATATATCACGTTGACGGAGATCATCGGCCGTTTTGGTTTGATAACTTGTCGGATTTCGCGATCTCGAAGGACTTCAGTATCATGAACATACACGACACAATAAACTTCATGTTCGGTTTTCCTGGAACCTGGGCATTTTGAATATTGTGTTGTTTCTTCTGTGCCATACAGGTTGTTATGGTGGAACACGTTTATTGGTCAACGTTTCGACAAATCGTCGTCTTCAGGACCTGAAACTGGTTCGAAGTCCTAGCTCTGTAGCTCACCCGGTAAAGCGCCTAATCTTGCTGAGTTCTAACGCAAAATAATACAAAATAGACGATACCAGCGAACGAACTAACCTGTTGTGGATCCACCAGTTTCTAGCAGCCTCCTCGTGTTAGTGAGCAAATAAAATGAGACACCATTGGACAGTCAGCGTCCTACGTGTCGTATGTGGTGATCTCATAGTCCACATAAAGGAATGAAAGGCAAGAATTCATTGGTAATGGCCATGCATTCATTCGGTTGTTCAGTCTTGGATTTTTCACGCGGATATAAACGCCTCTAACATTTTTCTAGCACCGATGTCGCTTTCATGAGCTAGAATTTTGCATTTGATTTCAAAATCACTACCCTGATAGCAGATAGGATTGACCAAGGTGCATATTATGACCCTGATAAAGGAATGCCTGAACTGTAATATTTTCAAGTGGTGTGGACAGTACTTCTCACAAAATCGGGGGCTTGCAATGGGGCAAGCGTCTAGCACCGGTCCTAGCTATCTGCTTTATGGGTAGAATAGAACAACCGGTGATAGCACGCATGCCCATTATGTACTGTCGATATATTGATGATTGCTGCGTAATTACTTCAACACAATTTGAAATGGATGAATTATTCAGCATACTCAATCAACAATCACAGTACATAAAGTTCACAAGAGAAGCTCCACACAATGGTTGGCTACCTTACTTGAACACACAGATAAAAATCTCGAATGGTACGTATAGTGTGAAGTGGTACCGAAAAGCAGCTCAAAGAACATCCTACTCCATGCAAAGTCTGCACACCCCAGAGCTGTAAAATGTGCGGTTGTTCGAAACATGTACAGAACAGCGTTGGAGTCTGTACAGGCGACGTGGAGCGAGATGAGTCACGTAGGCTAGCTTCCGAGATTGCAAGAGCGAATGGTTATGGAACGAGGAACGAAGAATCAGGCTCACAGAGAAATCCCGCGAGAAATCGCGAAGGTTCACGAGGGCATTCCGCGAGAAGTCGCGAAGAGATGGCGCACCTCCAATTGCCTTTCATATCGGATAGAATTAGCATGGCTATACGGCAGTGCATTGCACGAGCGGATCTAGCTGATGACGTAGTTTTGATTAATATACCAGGAGACAATATCAAACGTCAGCTAATCCGCAATAGACTCTATGACCGCGCGTGCACCACGGATAACTGCGTTGTTTGCCCATATGGAAGGCAAGGAGACTGTGCGCAACGAGGGATAGTATACCAACTTCAATGTTCAACCTGTGACGAACTTTATATTGGAGAGACGGGCAGGATGTTAGGCGTGTACATGTTAAAGAACATATGGCTGGAAAAAGGCGCGGAAATCTTGCTTACTCCTCTTGGCAAGCACCGAGCAGAAGAACATCAGGGTAATGATTTTGAAATAAAATGCAAAATTCTAGCTCATGAAAGCGACATCGGTGCTAGAAAAATGTTAGAGGCGCTATATATCCGCGTGAAAAATCCAAGACTGAACAACCGGAATGAATGCATGGCCATTACCAATGAATTCTTGCCTTTCATTCCTTTATGTGGACTATAAGATCACCACATACGACACGTAGGACGCTGACTGTCCAATAGTGTCTCATTTTATTTGCTCACTGACACGAGGAGGCTGCTAGAAACTGGTGGATCCACAACAGGTTAGTTCGTTCGCTGGTATCGTCTATTTTGTATTATTTTCGCGTTAGAACTCAGCAAGATTAGGCGCTTTACCGGGTGAGCTACAGAGCTAGGACTTCGAACCAGTTTCAGGTCCTGAAGACGACGATTTGTGTCGAAACGTTGACCAATAAACGTGTTCCACCGTAACAACCTGTTTGGCACAGAAGATGCACAACACATCGCACATTTTGTCGATTTATGTTGATGATCTCTGACTATCTCACCGAAAGTATCGTCGTTATCCTCTTTCGCAATAGTGCCACAAAAAAAAAACATCCATACGGAGCTCACAGTTACTGATGCCGCAAAACTATGAGTTAAGTTTTACCGACCCCACAAAAAAGAACCAGCAAGGGCTTTCTCATGACATTAAATTCATGAGGCAAAACAAACAAGAAGTTGAAAAAACCCTTCAGAAAACGGCCGATTACTTCTGTGTAACGTTATACACTCCAAAGCCACACTTATTCCAAAGGAAAGTGACTGCGGGGCAGCTCTTTGGGATCCACTGCTTACTGTATTTATTTACAACACTTTCATTTGAATTCGTAGGATTCAAGTGTGAGCGCCCAACAAGGACATGCGGAACCAGTCACTGTGCAAGACAGTCTTTTGATTCCCTCAAGTAAATCAGGCGTTTATGTAGCGATCATGGAGGATGGTTTCCCTTGGTTGGTGTGGACGGCGTACCATCCAAAATTTCACTCTAGTTATAAGGAGGCGTACTAAACGCGATTTTATCAAACGAAACTAAAATTTAGTGTGAGTACATCTTCTACTGCTTTCGCACTCATTTTCAAAGGAGGCATTAAAAAACTCTATGTTGTGCCTAATTCATGTTTATTGTTCGCTGTTAAAACTCATGAATGACGCCGACAAGCAACTGCCGGGCCAGTGTTGTTTCTAATCGTGTTTATGTTTTATCGTTGTTTTTCTATACATTCTCAGCAACGAAAGCTCTGTTCTCTGCATCAAAATGCTTACCATTATCCTTTCCGCATTATTTTTGTCTTTTATGGTAAGGACCATCACATTCAGAATTGAAGTCGAAAGAAAGGCATTGCAAAATCCCGAAATCGGAAAGGTGAAATCACTATGGACAAGTTCGAAACAAAGTCACTTTTTCCAAAGAATGAGTCAGTCAGACCAGGTTCTTCAATGATCGAAAAATTTGTCGGGCTAAAAATCTGTAAATTGAATTTAGGGTTATTGAATTAAATTTTGAACGATCGCTAAGCAGATTGTTTGAAGGCACTGAAAGGGGAAACTCTGTACTTGCACTTTTGCGGGCAGGGTTCATGGTGAAGTAAGCATCGCTTCATGTAAATCTCCTTTTCACATTTTTTTTGCCTTTATAGAAGAGTGGTATACCACACAGTTCCACGTTCGGCAATTTGAAGATGAACGTGATTCTAAGAGACATGCTGATGCAGTACCTTAGTGCGAAGGTCGGATTGCCGGCACTTAATCAAAAGTACAGGGTGGTCTCTCGCAGTTTTTCAAAGCATGCATCTATCAGCGATGTGCCTCAGACCGTCCATCAAAGATCAATCTCCATCAACTCGATTGAACATCCTGCGACGTTCTCGTACCAACGAAGAACAGGTGCTCCACGACTGGAGAGGTGTTCGGACGGGCTAATCCCTCCGCATTTTTTAGCAGGGCGGCGGCAGTTTGTCGTTTATCATGAGCAGCGTCGTCGTTTTCATTTGTTGATGGGTATCATCTTTGAGTTCGAGAAATTTTTTCTGGGACGGGTAAAACATTGGCCAAGTTCCTCTATGAACGCACATATCTAAACCTATTAGATGTGACGTTCAATACACACCTTAGGCAGTTCGAGATCAGCTGAGTTAATTGAGACCTGGCGGCTGGCAAATTTACTGTTGATAAATCTTATATCACCTGCTGCTGTCTACCGTTTCTCTAACTGGCTTCTGCTGTATTATCAGTGCACTCTTGTAGCGCAGTAAAATCAGGCAGAGGTAAAGCAGTGACGGGTAGCAAGTACTACCACACTGACCACAAACCATTACGGAAAAATTTCCTGCAAATATTACTTCTTTACGCCATTTTCAGAAATTATTTCAGTCTATACAAGCCACAATGTGCAAAGCCGCAGAAAATCCTGTGAATTATCCCCCAGCGTTTAAAGGCAAAGTTCGGGCTCAGACCCACCTAAGAAGCCCTTACCATGGCTAGAAGTGCTGGGTACGCAAGTGCAAAGGTAGCGCCACCTTTCTACATCGAAACGCGTCACTAGGACCCTAGGCGCCATGGACTTCTAACAGACTCCACCAAACTTAACATGGTCCGCCCACCGTTCGATATCTTGTCTGCGTCGCTGCGTTGATCTGCTATGCTCTCTCTTCTCGGACTTCTCTACCACTCTCCGCGCTCACATTATCTCTCATCTCCCTGCCTGTCTTTTGAACTTCTCCAGCATTGAGCAAAATGCTCGTATTTCCTGTGCATTTCAGGATTTTCTTTCCTTTTTTCTCCATTGGCGGTCCACCTCTCATCCACTACTTTCACATTTGAGTGGAATCAACCCATCAACGATGCCTTTAAGGATCGGAAGTCACTCAATCTTCTTACTAGAACACTGCTCAGTACAGCCAACGACACAACTCAACTGCGCACCCCCATGGTCAAATTCGTGCCATTCTTGCACACGAAAGTGGTGTAGAGGTACGAGAAGGATTAGAATTGAACAAAGTAGGAGAGGATTAGCCAAAATCACTAAAAGGGAAGGATTTCTTCTTTTTCATAGATCGGGCTGACCTAATACGAATAGATGGTGAATGCGGAGGAGAGAGGTTAGGCGAGAAAGTATAACAGCCGAGATGGAGCCGCATTCCGCATCGAAAGCGCAACAATGAAAGCAGTCAAAGCGGTCATTGCAGCCGTTGATGCCCTTGTCGAGCACATTTGACTCTCGAAAATGCTTCATCTCTGAGGTTCTTGGAGAGCACTTCCTATTCCCGAGAGGATTGCTCCACCTAGTCACATGAAAGGTTAGGGGTGTCCCTTTACAAAACTCTCGAAGTTATTAGAATGCTGAAACACAAAAACAAACGCTTCTCCCCAGGCGGGTATCAAAACCGCACCTCAGAGGTAACTTGCGCGTAGTGAACTGTAGCCAGAAACATCAGATGACAATCATGAACATTTCACAACTGTATCTGGAAAAGTGAAGGCTTATTAGAGAAAAGTAACGTAAAACGTCAGACTACCACGTCAGACTACAAATCGCTGACCAATACTTCCTTTTGAGTGATCACTATTCATCTTTGAGAGATGCCTCTTCATCACGAAATATTTCATTTAACTTGTTCAATCTTTATGAAGCAGTGTAATGCCACGTGAATCAAGAGGGAGAATCGCTATTGATTTGTCGACGGCTCGTCGAGTTTTGGCGGCCATTCAGTCACGCTCTCCTGAGCGGACATTCCACGTGCGAGCCGTCTGTGCTCTCCACGCGTGCTCTCAGCACTATTTTCACGCGGGTACCCAACAAGAGGTCCGTCGCGCGGCAAAGAGGCACTCAGCGGACGAGTCGCAGCGCGTGCTGTGATGGTTCAAGTTAAATAAATGTACCATTGCACGTCCTACATCGCACATCACGCGCTGCGACTCGTCCGCTGACTCTGCCTCCTTGCCGCGCGACAAACCTTGCCGGGTACCTTTCTCGCAAAGTACGAAGCCGTGGCGGAGGATTTTCTCACCCACTATTCACCCTTTTCGGACACCCAGCCTGTGCGTATTTGCAAGTTGACTCTATGTGTCTACTGGTTCGCCACACACTGCCCCGGTCATATTTCATTTGATTGGTATAGCGATTATGAATGAAAGTTATGTGCATCTGAAAAGAAATTGATTATCACTAGTTGCAATCTCATCGTTCACTAATTCCAAAAAACCCACTAGCTATAAGTTGAACCTGCTCGAAGACGAGTTGAAAAGCTCAACTGGTTGGAAACGCATCAAATTAATTATCAGAATGGTGTAGAGAGGAGAGAAACAGATGAACGCACGCGCGTGGGCGCTGCCCTCGAGCAAGCAGAAGCATCCGTTGAAGCGAGAGCTGTGCACTAGCGAAGGCTCAGAATTGACCCTCCATGGGACCATACTCGACCAATAGTGAGTAGCAATTATTACAACAACATGACATCGTGACATGATCTCGATATGCAAAGCGACTGCGAGTACAGTACCTATCCAGTTATTCCTTGAAATTAGTGTGTATTACCTGGTAGCTTGGAGCTATTTCAACACGATTAGTTTCCAATTTATTACATGTTCTTCACATGTGTTTAACAAACAATGAAAAAGGAGAATACAAAACAAAACTTGAAAAATTAAGACATAACAGCAATAAAACGGAACAGAAAAAGGAGGTAATATGTTATAAGCAACAAAACTTATTTGCCCTGATTCAGATAGAGAGATACCGCTTTTTTGAATTGACAGAAAGAAGCTGGAACGGGGAGGCCCTTACTCATTTTAGCATACTCCATTCCCGCTCGGAACGTGAAAAACCTGCGCCCAACCGAAGAGTGGGGTTGCCGAAATACAAGCTTGAGCTTCTCACCCCTAGTCCGAGAATGGACCAAATCATAGAATGCGTGTCTGTCCAAATGAACTCTTGAGTTAATTATGTTATAAACCATGATGATGTCATTCCTCCTCATCCTCAGTTGCAACGGTTCGAGACCAAGTATTTTGTTCCTTATCAGTCCTCGAGGAATGCTACTGTAGGAGAAACCCAGTGCCCTGAGGAATAACTTTCTGGTGAAATTATTCTGTATCTTTTCTAGTCTGTTCACATAGGTTTTACTTTGGGGAAAGAATATGCAGGTGCCATATTCTAAAACTGAACGAACATATATTTTATAGGCTCTTAGGAGTAACTCGGGATCATTGGATTTGATCGATTTGAAAAGCGATTAGTGTAAAAGACTCATTTGATACTGCTTTACGGCCTGAATTTGTTGCATGATCAGGCTTAAGCTACTTTTTCTAGCTAAATACATACTTTGAACTCACAAAGCTTGAGTCATAACCGATTTTACTTCCCTGTGACTTCCCATGAATTACTTCGTTTTGTGCCTCATTCTCTATAGTTATTGCTGGCGCGCACGAACCAAAGCGCTGAATCAGCTCTGCGATCAGGTCTTTGGTTATCTCTTTACTGAAATTGCGTAGATTATGCCGATTATGTTGGTTTTTCGCAATCAAGAGCAAAAAAGTGGGTGGCTAAACGTGCAGAATGACACTTCTGTGTGATTGAACGAAGCCCAGTCGACGCATTCTTTTCTTTTGTCAGAAAATTGCAAATCGGCATGGCTGAGATATTAAAAAAGCTGACTTGGACATAGATCAGCCACGGCAGATAATTTTAGATATTTTAATGATTTTCGGAGTTTTACATTCCAGTCGTTTCTCAGATTTCAAGTGGTGGCCACGTGCGGCGAACCCCACAAAATGATGAATATCCTGTTGTTTCACTTTCATCGAAAGTGTTTCCTACACCTGTATACAACAAAATAAAGGCGTGATATGGAATTTAATTACCATTGAGGGGATTATCATTTCGTCCAGGCCAAATGAGTATTCCATACATACTATGGGTATGGCTGGTCAATAATAGGCTATTTTCGGTGATCAAATATTGACCGAAATCGCATCAAACATCAGTGATTCTGAATTGGAGTCGAATGCGTGGCGCACCCCACGGCGGAGGTAAAAGGCAATGGAGATCAATTGGCTGTGCGACTTATGTTGCGCAATTGGCTAATGGTTGCTGTACAATTTTAACAAGTGTTAGCCGACGTACGTGATGGTTGACTTGTTCCTTCGACTTTTTCAAAGTAGTTGACAAGTGCATGCAACATTCGGGAGAGACGCCACTTCAAAGAATCAAATTGAGTTGCATATTTCGACAGAGCACTTGGAGTGGACGTGGAAATGGTCACGCCCCTGACCATAGTGGTAGGCTCACCGAGTCGATGTCCAGAAATCATCTCTGGAAATCTGCTACGCTTCGTGACCAGTCTGAAATCTTAGAACTTGCACTGTCTAGAAGCGGACTGATTCAGCAGACTTGGACTAGCAGTGAGGCAGAATCTGCGATTGTACTGGGAGAAGTATGGGGTTGGCAGAGCCTAGAAGAAGTTTTCAAGTCACTCCGCCTAGGTTTTCTGTTCGTAATGCTAGTCTGAATGCTCTATCATCCTCACCTTCCCTTTGCAAAAGCTGATCGAGTGTCGAGTTGGAAATCAAGAAACGGATTTGAAACAGTCTCCAACTTGAGTAAGGACGTAATCGGGTATCAACTTGATGCAAGGTTCAAGCGTCTGCGTGGAGCTGTAGCCTCTCACTGACTTTCAAAGAACGCAATCTAAAATTATCGTATGGAATACGAATTCTCGTACTAAATGCTTGCGATTGACCGATAGTTCATATTCATCATATTCGTCAAGCAGGCACTAATTGCCGATATACGCAGTTCGACGATTAAACGAGCGAAAGTTGAGAACTTCGTCTAGGCATGTCTCGAGACGCGAAATCATCGCCACCCAGTCGAGCTGCTGCTGCTAGGCTGAGATTATCCTCACTCGATCTTATCGGACAGGTGTTACTTGCACATTTTCATCTGTTTCTTTCAATATCACTTAACGTTCCTTCATTCGCTCATCACAAACAGCAATAAACGGCATTTCGATCGAAATTGAATGGATAATCGCTGTAATGGACCAATAGGTAAATTATGCACGTAGTTGTTTGCCAGACGTCGAAGGGCGGGGTGCAGCTTCGTTGCCACATGTGGCTATTCGATTTAGCCATAGTGCGTTCTTCTTCAAGCACGACGACGTCAGTCCCTTCTGTTACGCTCGAATTCATTCCGGATGTCCATGATTTTCTGTCTTGCTAGCAAAAATGCACCCTGGCAGGACAGAAAGGCATATAAATCATGACGAGTGTCCGTCTGAAGTTTCTGACGCGTAAACCTCGACCACGACTCTAAAACTCCCTTTGAAAAGCCTTCTTGGGTAGTCATCCGACCAAAATCCCAGGGCAGCGTCTGACCATGTAACTTTTGAAGTCATCTTCTATCTCCAGGAGTCCCTTCTATAACAGCTGATCTGTTGCGATTCCAACTTCTTTCTCATTCATGTACCAAAAGATCTCGCCAGACAGAACACCAAAAGGGGCAAAAGGGAAGGAGTTAAGTAGGTACAGCTCACGTCGAGTACTTGTGCAAGATCTTCGCTGTTTTGTATGAAACATACATAACAACACGGAGCATTTCACACGAAACGACATCATGCGCAAGTTCGCCACCACGCTTGATTGAGTCATTCCTTTCGTTTTAACCAAATTCGAAGCAACGTATCGTAGTGGAATTCTACGGGCCAGCTGTGCTCACAAACTACTAAATAGTAGAGATCTGCGCTGTTAACAAAAGACTTTCATTTTTCGAGTCCTTTTCCACATTCTGCTAATAAAACAATCGTCAAATTTTTCACTAGGTAGTACGAAGGAAAATTGAATTTGGTCAGTGATATCGCAGGACCAACCAGCCTGTCTAACCACATTCTTTGGATGGAAACAGAACGTACAAGTAAACGATTAGGTAAACTTTGAGAAGCAAATTCTCAACTTGCTATGAGTCTTACAATTTCTAGCGAAATAATTCGCCACCAAACTAATTGAGTGGATACAACGCTTCGACTAATAACGTGGTGCTCTGTCCTGAAGTGCAAGGGCAACTTCTGTAAAATCACTTTGACAAGGAAGGCTTTCAGGTCGTGCCCACTTTTTTTCGACACGGTATTTTGCATTAAACAGGGAAATATACATGGAGTTATCTTCCATATTTATGCGACTGTCTGAACGTCTGGAAGGCCATGAAAGATTGTTCCATGGTGTGATCCCCAGTGGTGACAAATTTTGCATTCTCAATTCACGCTTGCGCCATGTCGCAAAATGGTGGCACAGCTAGTAATGAATGCCAGTTATGAATTATCAACAGGGTCATCACCAGCTGTGAGAGTTGATTTTTGCCAAAAACGGGTGTCAAAAAGGTGTGGCCAGTTTCACTTCAAAGGAAGCGATTACGATAAAGAGGGAGCGCATCGGGGAAGCATATGCACCACACGAATCAGTTACTTGGCTGCCAGGGAAGCGAGTGTGGCGCTTTCACGACGAAAGGTGCGCTGGTTGCTGAGCAGGACTTCGAAAGCACTCCGCCCCCAAAAGCGATCCGCCCACTAGTTTACTTGGTGATTTGGACGAGCTGCGTTGCCAGCAGCGGCACAAATGGAGCATCTCGATTAAAGCGTGGTTTGGCATGGTGCCACCAAACGCGTTGCGGTGAACTCGTTCATACGTCCACTTTCTGAGCTGTTACCTGTTCATGAGTGAAAACCAACGGCCAAAAAAGGGGGTCCCGTTTTGCGTTTTTTGACGGATTTTCTGCTTTTTTCGCACTGGCGTACCATTGAGCACCACCACGTCACACAAAACACTTCATAAATTTTTAATATAATAGCTGACTTCAAGATCTGACACTTTTGATGTATGTGGTTTCGAGCATTATGAGGCATTTTTTCGAAAGTTTTAAAAAAGGCGCGGTCCCACACGATAGATACGAGAAGGCGCACAGTCGTCTGGTAAGTCTTGGATATCTCTTCTAACCGCTGATTTCTTCAAAAATTTCACTCGCTCATCACGAGTAGTTCTATTTTAGATTTTCTTCTTGAATACTCTAAGGAAAGTTGGGAGTTCGACGGTGTTAAAATACTTTTCGGGTGTGCACACATCATTAACTCCATTTCAAGTAGTAGAGGCACTTGAACGGGCCTATACAATGCGTCTAAAAAATGTATTACAAGACAGCGCATTGATCCCTCCAAACTAGAAGCTATCAAAACTTCACATACCGAGCGATCTTCAAAAGATAATAGGTTAGATTGTCCTGGGCGCGCTGTATGCGAAGCTCTGACGTCCAGATCGGATTAGCGGCTCCTTGCTACTATATACCGTCGCTTATACTTGGGCTATGCTAGCGAATTCTCTCAATCACTATATCATACCCTTCTTTTGCCTCTTTGGTAGTGGCAGTTCCTTCTGTGTGACATGACCTAAAAAAACCCAAGCCCATGTCATATTCCTCATTGGCACACAAAATAGTTCTCACATAAATCAGCAGAGTTTGTTCATTTGCTAGGGATTCAAAAAGAATGATATGATTTGATAACGCTGTGGTTTGTAGCAGTGAAAAAATGCTTATAATAGTTGCTTTATTGAACGACCATCTAGTTGAGCTCTGAACGAAGTTTTTCCCGGAAACGGTGAAAGTATCCGACTTGTTCTATCAGAGAAAAAGTCCACATTATTTGATCTCCGCGAACATTTGGAATATCCTATAAATACTTCTGTTCAAGTGTCCTTATGTTTTAGAACGAAGCGCCATGGCCTAAGAAGCACCACAACTAGCGCTGAATCCTTTAACTTTGGTTGATGGCGGCTTGAAAAATGTAGCGGCTGTGACTCCAGGAACTTCGGGAGTAGGCTGTATTGATGTCAGTCAGGTATTCTGCACAGCTGGACTGATTTCTTTTTCAGGTTTTTCGGACACTGATATGATAGCAATATCAACGGAATAGAAGGAAACCCTGGTCACATACACGCCGTGTTTGCTCCTGCGTGAAAATCAGCTGAAAAGCCTCGGGTGCGGTTTGTTGCAACGACGGCCTTGTGGTTTTTAGCTGACCGCTTGCTGATACCTGAATTTATTGCGATGCTTTGATAACTCTCTTCGCTCTCTCCTAGCTCACCTTCTCCTTCATCCCCTCTGGCCCTCCTTTGATCGTTGCCGCTCACCTGGCCCGCTGGCGCCTCCCACACTTCGCACCCGACTACCAAGCATTCACCCAGACCTGCATGTCTTCGCCGACATTTCACTTTAATATCACAGCTACTGTAATTTCACATGCTCTAGAGCCACTCCATAGCTCAAGTTCTTCTTCATGCCTCTCCATTCGAGTGAGCATAAATGCGCTCCTCATAAGAGTCTCCTTTTTATTCGTTTCGAGCATGTTATTTCCGACATTCAAGCGCATTTGTTTGCCGTGCTGTCGTTATCGAATAACATTCTCGCCGAATATTCTACTCAAATAGATTCGTGCATCTTTTCACTCAATCTGAAGAGAATCAGATGAATCCATATATCCCAGGCACCATCGCTCTCATCTCACGTCGCTCGTTCCGTTCCACGTCTTCTAGCCTATTCACTCAGTATTCACCGAATTTTCGTTTTTCGCTACTGTAAATTCATTTCATGGACAGCCTCATCAGATTTCCTATTCTGATAGCAGGATTACGATTTAAGAATAATTTTACATTTAAATTCCACATGAAATCGGCCCAATATCGATGACGTTGTCAACGGCCCATACGAAAATGTCCCTCCATCTAAAAATTAGAAAATCTCAATTCGTGCACGTATGGGGTCACGGGACTTTGAACATACCTGACAATGAGGGAAACTTGCACCGCTTTCAAAACTCCCGATTTCCAATATCTACATGTAGAACGGAGGCTCTATACGCCAGCAGAAGGGAGAGGAGCAAAAAATTCTTTCTGCTCATGCGCACATCAGCAAAGCTTTTCCTCACGCAGGCTTCCGCCTAAGGTTTTGTGGCAAAATTCCTTAGATGTCCCTTCATAAGCAAAACAAGCCCTTGCTCACTGTTCACTACCCTCACCGTTCAAAGTATGAACTCCACGGCGTCGTTGGGCTCAGAGCGGCCACAGAGTATCCTCAAACCTTAAGATGCTACCTGATTTCCCCTTCAAATGATAACGGACAGTTTACCAAACATAGTTGCTCTAACTATGCGAAGCGCGACTAGCATTTCGAAAAACGTCGTAGTGGCTCACGATCGGACGAGGAGCGTTGTACCACATTTCCGTACTGCTTTCGTATGATTTCGACTGTATAGAAGGCTACAGAGGATACTACAGAGGTTTGAATATTTTAGATTTGAATGTGCTCCTCAATATCCAGTTGCAAGCATCTGGTCTGGGGCTGGGCAAAGTGTGATTAATTCAGTTTTAAGGGAGAAAGAAGCAAGTCTTCTCTATGCCTGCCTCGCTGTACACAATACAACTATGTTACTATTATAGTAACACTGCTCCTGGAAAATGTACTTCAACAAATTTGCTCCTTTATTTGAGGCCGGCAGTCGTGACTTGGAACGTTGAACTATGCTTCTTTTCTTTTCACGCAAGCAGCCGATCAGGTCACCGCTCACCCGTTCCTTTCCTTGGCCAGCTATCACCTAACGATTTCTGAAGCGGAAGATAGGCTTGTGGCCGTTTTCTGAGCAGGACTTAGATTCGTAGCTACAGATCTGCCTATGACGCGATCCAGTGAGCAAAGCTACGGGCTCATCTTCATCAAAGCGATTTCGAGCGCTTATCTTCGCGCACAGGATGCTGGTTCCTGTTATTCATGACCAAAATAACTGACTGGTGTATTGGCATCGAAGATATCGCTGATGTCATCAAGGGATGTTACGAGGAGATGTGAACTGTGACGAAATTACGTGCACGTTTATGCCCTCAATTTGTGTCAACTTGGAGTGGAGCAGTTGTGAGAACAGACGTACTGAGTTTGTCAGAGACGATGAGGTAAAACTCATGCTCTCGAGATTGAAACGCGTTGCACTTGTAGTTCACAAATGACTGATTAAACTCAAAAAGTTGAAATACGTTATCATTTACTGGGGGAATCAGTAGTAAGATTGGTTATCAGTGTTGTTTGGTACGTGCGATCACGCACAAGCTGTTGAGCTCGAAAACTCAGCGGGCCCTCAGTTCTCTACATCAATGACAAATCGCTGCTTTACTTCCGCATCAGCTGCAACGCATCTTCGCGCTTTTTTACATTTCTCACCACACATCGAATTACTCCAACGGCCCTGTCCTGGCGGCTTGAAGGAAATTCTAAATAGTAAGTGCTGCTGTACTCTTGTCATCTTTTTCGAAGAGTTCCTCATCTTGCCATTGTTGCTTCCCGCTTTCCTGTCTTTCTTCATTTCCTTTGTCTGCTTGTTTTCGTACACAGCGAGAGATTATTCTGCACTTTTCCGCTTCTCAGAGAACTTTATCATTTTCTTTCTTTCTTGTACAACTTGTTATGGCGCGATAGCATGACGAAACTAGTAAATAAACAAATGAACAAATAATCACCATTCAAGATTCGCGACTTATTTGCAACCTCGAAACTGTATTAGCTGCTTTCCATTCCACATCCGCTTATTGTGGACATGGAGTGAAATCAGTCTGAAGACGTCACCAACGATGCCACGCCTCCTTCTCACTTCTATTTTCGTTATGCCTAGTTCCCTTCGCGCATTGCACATCAAAGCCTTCCTATGACCTCGAGAGGTCGGAAAGCGGGGTATACTCTGACTTGTCTGTATTCTTCTCACCTGTTTTGAGTTCCTCTTCATTTCACCGCATCGTGTCTTTTTCATCTTTCAATTATCAATCGTGTTTCATTATGGCATTAGATTTGCCCTGCCCTGGCACCTCGTGTCGAAAAGGTGCTCAACAAGGGTAGAGTGCTGAAACGAAGGTCATAAATGAGAAATGCTCTAGGTGATGGGCAACTCATCCAGTTCTACGTCGTCGAGAGTTCGGCATAAATCCGAATCTATGGAGATTCGTCAGAAGAAGAACAAACCCGAGGGGGAATTTGCAACAAAAAGTCGGTCACTTATGGAATTGGGAAGCGGTCAACGAGTTAAGCGATCCATCGCTACCATCAAGCCGTCCGACCGACCGAGGCAACCTCTAAAGGAGACTCGCAGTGGAAGGTGGGCGTACCTATTACTCGTTTTTTAGATTGTTCTGTGAATCTTGGGAATCCTAATTAGCAGAACTAGTGCTCATGAAATCAGGGTGATCTTATTAAATCATTGAAGTACAATGCGGTGCTTCAGCAGAGCACAATGACCTCCAAGTTCATATCAAGCCCACAATTTTTAAGGACCATTTTATTCACTTAAGATCCCAGCTCGCGATGAACTCCAATGCTGGTTTAATTCTGTTGTCACATACATAGTTTTACTTCAGTAGTTTTCGTTGGTCGAAGGATTTGAAACGAAATGTGTGACGAATTGAATGTGGAAAAGACATTGACACTCACAAGAGTCGCTGCCTCAATTGTTGCTTTGAGGGCCTTCCCAGATATGGCTAGGAAAAAACTGACATGAGGTCACTGCACATCAATCAGCTGAATTCGAAAAGAGAAAAGCGTGGATGTCATAAAAGGATGCGATCTATGGCCTTGTCAGTATTGGCGGCGTCTCCTACCACTGAGCGTCCCCTTCCCTAAATTAGGACCTTGTTTCTGCAAACGTAAAAACTATCTATTATCGCAAGCAACTCTCTTCTGAATCTTTTCAGTTTCTTGGACGAAAGTCTTTGACTTCAAAGAGATTTTTACTAGAAAAGCTCTGAAAACTGCACGTTTCTTAAATTCTTATATCTTTAACCGACTCTTATGAGGGCACAATTTGTTGGCACTGTTATTTTCCCTTCACACTCGTTTATCCGAAGAGATTTATTTGTTATTCGGCAAGATGTATATGTGTTTCGGAAATAGGCTCTCTCTCCAATGCCCATGTCTATTGTTTTCTTGAATAGACTATTTTGCTATTCTTCACATTTCGTCGAGACCGGAAAGCCGCGGAGGCAGCGCGGCGCATCTGCGCCACGTATGGAAAAGAGCTAATCTGCCACTCTGAAATGATTTGCAAGGTTCAAAAATAGAATTTCTGGTACGATACACGCGCTGCGCTTCTATGTATCTTCCGCTAAAAGCTCCACAAGAAGGGATTGGGATGTTCTTGATTTACTCGAGACCACGGGAGCAAAAAAAAACCAAGACAAAAACTTTGTCAACCATTAATGCAACAAATAAATGATGCTGCTTAGTCAGCATAAATATCGCTGCAAAAAGGAACAAATTTCCAAGAATCATAGCATCGCTCAACCTCACACTGTAAACTTCGACAAAATCTTGCTGGTGCGACTTGAAGATGCGCCAGCGTCACCCCCATTCTGTAAGCTCTGCGGTAGACATTCACCTCGTTTTCCCTAGACAGCTGTTCGATTCTATGTGTGCGGATTCTATTCACAAAATTACATCGCTGATCTCATAGCTGAGAAAATGCATGCAAAGTCTTTTCTGCAACATGCTTTCTTAGATTTATCATAGGATTTGTAGCTGCGAAATGCCACCCAGATGTTGCCAACTTATTTGTTGCATTGTCTTGTAATGTCCCAGGTAATCCTTCTGTTTACCCATGTATAATGTTATTTATACCGAGAGCCATGTTTTGAGCTACGACCGATCCTGAATCATCGACTTCCTGACTTGAGTATATGAGCGAAGTAAGAGCGAGATATCCTGACACATGCTAGTATCAAGCAATAAGCAAAAAGGGTAGAAAATAGTTCCACAGCGAATTTACGAATGCTATAGATTACCTTAAAATGTTACCTCTTTCCTACTTTACTCTCAAGTCCAGAAATCATTTGTTTTTTGACACATTGCCCTCAGGGGACTGCCATACACACGACTGGCGTCGCCGAGCGGCACGGCTGCTCTGGCCACCGCAATGCAGCTGCCCTTTCGTGTCAAATGTTGTAGTGATGAATACGATTGTCGATTGTCAATTCGAAGGAGCGTTTTCTTTTTTGAAATGGCAACAGTGAGCACAATGCACTTGTTCACAGTCCTGAAATCCTAGCATAAAACGATTTTAGGACCTCAGTGTAATCTTAGCAATTGCACCCTCTTTTTTTTGAATGAAAAAAGGGCTATTTATATCTAGGCGGGGGCACATCCCTGTTTAATGTCATTGAAGCCAATTGTAAATTCTATCAATAGTGAAGTATATTGTAATGAGCTAATCCATGAAGTGCTACCAGCATGTAAAAACCACCTATTGTCCTGTGATTTACCTATCGGGATCGGGAACAAATGTTGTTAATGCTTAACAAATGTAGCACTCAAATTTTCTGAAGCTTCTTTGGAGCACGCAACAAGATTTTCCTGAGTATTAGAAGATTTACGACCCCCGATTTGCAGTCTTCGTTGGGCATGTGAAATAGGTTGTTCTTAGTCATCGCTGATTTCAAAAGTAGCTTTTTTCTGCTCTGCTAAAGCTTCAATGTCATGATAAAGGCTTTCACTAATATTAACACATTGACGACAGTGAGACACGGTTGCACGTATCATTTTGCAGACCACGTTGGACGAGGTTGCGCGTCTCACCCTTGTCATCCCTTTTTCTAGCGCATGCGCAGCTTCTTCCCAAGGTTGTTTGTATTTATTATGTAGATCATACGTTGATCTAACTATCAACGGCTTGGTCCATGAAATGGTTAGGTATGCTTGAACACGGCTGATAAACCTGCTTGCTCGGGCTTTGAGGGTTGAGAGGAGGCTGGAGTGGGCGACGCTGCGCGCGCTTTGAATGCGCCATCTGAGGAAGATACCAAATGCGCACACTCCACCTCTCATTTCAAGTACCTTTCCCTACTCATTACTTCGCTGAAGTGACAATATTCCCCTTGGTTTACGATCCTTCGTTTTGCGTCAAGGTTATCACTATCTCGCGTAAGGCGTAGACAAGAGGCTGTGCACTGCTTCGCCGACTTAAACCCTACCCTCCCAATTCATACGCTACTGTTCTTTCGCCACTTTCAGTGTAGAGTTCCAAAAAACGCACCTTGTTGGACAATGAGACGCGGTTGCGCGTCTCAGAAGATCGCGTCCGCCAAACTGCTCATGTCCCACGTGGCCAAGAAAGCCAAAGCACGCGCTGTCGTCCATTTGTTAAGTACGTGGTATATGATGATAGCAAACTGTGATAACTAGTGGCTGATTAATTGCCTCACATGCTCAAGATCTGCTTCGGTTGCTTTGGCTGGATCTGATGCTTAAGAAATTTTTTGAAAACTTTATTAAATTCTCACTAAAATGAAATGCTAAGCGTTTTGCTGTGAAATCAGCCTGAGAGCTGGAGTGATCGGGTTGGTCCGGCCAGTTGATGGACCTGTGTTGACTATGGTGAGGACAAATCATCAGATACTCTATCTTTTTTCTTACTCAAACTGTGAATTATCAAAGGACCTAATAGCTTACCGTAGCAGCATATTTTTGAGACCTAATGAATCAAACCGGCATAATGGACATCACAAACCCTTCAGCGACGTCCATTACACATTACTTCCCGCCAGACAAAAATAACAATGAACAGCTTATCCTCGAAGCAAAATAAGTGTGATGGACTCACTAAGAACCATCACATAGCGCTAAAACTTAACTTTGTCACGTTTGTCGCAGATGCTGTAATGTGTCGTTTATCTAGAGCTGCCATTTACTTTGTATTGTCGCGTCTCAGAAGTGATAAAGCCTCGAATTACAAAGCAGTATTGGAATTCATGGAAACAGCTCACTTATCTCACCTTGACCCGTCGCTGCACGCAGTTGGTTCAACCTTTAGCACTTTTTTTTCGAAAAAAAAAACGCAAGTGTTGGAACTATCTACAAGAAAACTGGATTTTATCTAGCAAATGTTGTGAAAATCACTTTGGTACATTTCGCCTGAGGTGATTAATTAATTAAATTGTTCATCAATTGAGTCTCCCTGTACTTGCGTCATAGCCATAGCCTCCAGCTGTCAATGAGCATTCACCTTGCTCATCTGAAATGCTCTCGTCTTCGCTTCGCTAACGAACAATCAAAGTAAATTGGAATGCCGAGTTTTTCACCCGTTCGTATGACCTCACACGCACAATGGCCCGGCAGTCCGTCTGGCGTTGTTCGAGTTGACGTGCTTCGTTGCCCGACAGCAGCTTTTGACGACACACTTTGTCAGCCTTCATTTCTCCGGGGAGAAAAACCCACTAGGACAAGCAACACATACACATGTTTATGACTGGAGCCGTGCCAACAATAAATCTATAGGCTTAACCCTGTCACAAAAACTGAGCCTATCTTTTCAGTACCGTGAATGGCTTGTCACGCTCAAAGTCGTTACGGAAAGATTTATCACATCCGATCAGCAGTCAGGGAAGGGAGATCATTCTGCAGTGCTTTGAAAATCCTCACTCCGAGTTCGGCAATAAGGTTTGTCTATTTACCCTTTCTTTTTCGCTTGATACTGAGCATGTGTGCTTGAGAAGGAACTGAGAGGCTGGCCTGTGCACTTTTGCTGCTTCAGCAAGCCAGTTTCAGCAATGAGGAACTGAGGCGCACTGCAATGAAAAAACAGCGCCCAATCACATCGTCCAAACGGCCTCCTAAATGTGCTGTGAACATTGCTAATGTCAGAGATACTCGCGATCTTAAACGCTGTCGCAGCGGTTGTGCCGCTGAGCCGCGTGAGCTCTATGTTTTTCGCATGTGTGCCAGTACCAGTTGCCGCACGGTGTTTAGCAGAAGCGACGTAAGCCTCTACCGAGGCTTTCACTGCCGCCGTTGCGGAACAGGGTCATTCTTTCCCAGATTTTATAAGAGGGAAACAATCACAAGTTGGCTCAGTTTTTTTGATGAAAATTCGTTCAGTGTCTTTCTCGCGGGGAATATTGTTGGACAAGAATAGTAAAATAATTTTTTGCAGGTGCTGCAACGGATTTTCGAGAAGAGAATCGACTATCAGAAGTATGTTTACACATTGGGCAGGGAGCGAGCCTATCAAATGAGTATTCGGCTCAAAGATCTTGTTGAGGAGGTCGTGTCAAAGGTTTGTTTACTCGATCAGACCACAACTGCTCCAAATAGTAAAAGCAGATGCTAGTTACCGATGGGGTGCAGGAGCAGACGCTGTTTGCAATCACAAGGTGGATCCATGATTGCAATCCAATTATTTCGGGGTTACTTGTACATTTCTGCTGTGATTTATTGGACCCCTCGTGGCACACGTGAAGTCAATCAAATCACTGGTATGGGTTAACTTTCTTTAGGATTTTATTTGCCCTTGCTTGCATCTTGCTCAAACGTAAAATCGATGGTTTTAGCATTCTTGCTAAGATCCAAGTGGTGCACCTGTTATTCAACGGGAATCTAATGCGAGAAATAGGGCAACCCATGAGGGATGGAAGTCATGCCTACTTCAAAAATATAATAATAATAATAAATAATAATAAGACAAAGAAATATCGGAATTTACACTAGCAAGCTAATATGGGTACGTGTTGTTCTCCTTTCCTCCTGTTTCAACTAATTTACTAATAAGTCTAGTTCTATAACTAAGTTAAGCTGCTGCGAGAAAGTCCTAATTCACTATTGTCGATGCTTTTTCGCTTAAGTCACTACCGGGAGGCGAATCAGCACTCGCAGTTTCAGTGGTCTGATCCCATGAGCTCGATCTGCCTCAGGAAACCTGTTGATGTTACACTTATAATTCTTGCTCCTTAGTACATAGTATAGGCCTTCGAGATCACCGTTATCCCCGTCAGGATTATCAAACATTATCGGGGTCTATTCCAGTTAGGGGGAGGGGCATCATGATGCAGTTTTTTCCAGAAAGCTAGGGTAACTCCGAGCCAGGGGGAGTGTAGCCAGTCTAGGGGGTGGGGGTGAGGGCAGTCACTTGACATGCGTGAAAAGCTGGAATGTTCGAGTTCACCGAGAAACTGCATCATGATGCCCTTCCTAACTGGAAAAAAACTGGACCCCATTATCAGCCATTTCAATGGCAACCAGGAGCACTGCTTTTTGCCTCTTCTTGAACCTATGATCCATTGAATGAGCTAACTTGCATTCAAATGCCACTATGTTCATGAATAACAATAAAATGTGTGGCCCACTTCACGAACGAAGTGCTCATTGCCATGTATTGGATCAGTATAATATCGTAGCGCTCGCATTCGGCAAAAACGTTTAAAGCAAAACCCAAAAGCAAAGCCAAGCATAAAACTGATCAGTGATGTTCTTCTCGTCATTATTTACGACTTTGGTTCCATTTCGCAAGAAATTACCGGGTTTAGAAATCAAAAAGGGTACTGAGCCCGTTTTCAGAATCCTCATTATTCTCAATTTGTACGACGTGAATATGATTTGAAATTAAGGGTCGACTGGAGTAAGGTTCGATGATGACGATGGATTCCGAAAAACTCCTATTTTGGCAGCTTTTTTCTCTATATAGATTTTCGCCCACCTTGATTCTCCAACTTCTAAGCGCCATATCTGAGTACACTTACAGTATAGAAGAAAATGCCAAACATGGTATTGTAGAGCAGAAGAAGTACTTTCAAATGATATATGTGATTTCCTGGGTAATACTTGTATTCACTGAATTCGTAGCTCGAAAGAAAAACGCTACGATATTATGCTCCAACCCAATACTGCTACTGCTCTACGCCTAATATACTCGTCTTGTTACAATTAGCGAATTCTTCATGGCGGTGCATGTTTTGCAGATGGGATCTCCAAGTTGTTCTCATTCGTTCAGTGATCAACTTTTTCGTAATTTGATCTCATAGTGCTTGGGGTTGGCATGCCATTGAGTCGACAGAGAGGCGCTACGCGAGGTGGGGGATCTTCATACACTATCACAACCTCTCCTTACACAA
>MU869322.1:37344-52758 GCA_036418205.1 Ostertagia ostertagi | reverse complement strand
AAAAGAAGGCCGATCACTTCTCGGCAGTACTTATCATTTTATCGATTACGACACTACCTCCTACTACACACTGTCGTTCTCTTCATGGATTTCGGTTATATTTCTCTAGAGTAATTTCCTTAGTCGCCCTCTTGACGCTTGTTCTTTATCCACTGCAAAGAATTAGGTGGACGATGCTTTTTGTGCGTGAAACGAGCATCGCCTGGTTCTTCTAATCCCACCTTATGTTTTGCTCATCGCCGTTGTGGTCGCGCGTAACGCGGACTGCTTACCGTGAATGCACCTCACCCGGGAAGGTCTTTCGAGAAAGGTCTCCTAGACACTTTGGAAGGGATTTGCAATCATTGATAGAGGCTATATCTCCAAAAAGACTCCAGATTGCCTCTATTAACCCGAGGTTGCCGCCCCAGCTGTTTCAACAACAAGCGTATTGTAGGATAAGTGATTGAACGTTATTATGTAAATATAATATATATAAGTAGCGTCAAAAGTCTTCGCCGAAATTGTTTTTCGACTGTAACTTTTTTTCCGCTGAATCAAATCAATTCAAATTTTAATATGTTTTAGAGATATTCCTACTTCACTTAAACGGCATATTTGTTTCGGATTGAGAAGAGAGTTAAGAATGGAAAAAATCATTTCACTAGAAATTCTCGCGTATGAGCAAATTCCAAGTAGGTTTCAAATTACTCTAGCGCAAGCTTACAATTCAACAAAACAATCTTACGCATGATGAATAACACTGGGCAGGTCCAATACTTTGTTAATGATCTTCTGGGTACGCTGAAATACTAACAAGGCCTAAGTAAGGAATCAGTCATTGAATGCAGTGTCTACAAGGGCAGCTTCCTCCACTTCTCTTGAACTTTGACGAGTTTCTCGCCCATATTTCCGGCTCTTATTTCTACCAAAGGTATCCCTAGTCTCTCCCATAATGTTTCGATGGCGCTCGGGTCATTGGTGTGAATTGTTCCCTTCGTTGAAAGCGCGCCATGCTGTCGAAACCAATCCTTCACAGTGAAGGTGCGATGCTTTTGGTCGCTCTATAGCTAGAAGGCGAACTCAGTCACGTACAGTTTCATACGAGCGAATACGAAACTCCTTCCAGAATCTATCTGATACGTCGGCATCCTCCACTTCTCTAATCCTGTGCAGTTGTAAAACTTCTTTTACGGACTACCACACGCGAGCCTCCGCCAAGTTTTACATACGGCAGTTAATTCCTTGGATCGAAACGTTTTCCCTCAGGACCGCACACATTCCTATTTCAGTCGCCGGTAAACATCTTGAATACACTCTCGTTGGTCCGCAGGACGTTGTAGCCCTATGGGGATCCCCACTTTAGGTGTGCGTAAGCCCATTTCGCCCCCGACCATTTCACCGCCGACTAACTTCGCAGTATTCGCAATCATGTGAAGGCAGCCTATACAGTTGGGTTCTAGAAGGAGTTCTTATCCACATGTATGACAGTTGGTCAAAACTGAGCTCGCCTTCTAGCATTAGTGCGAAGAAAAGCATCGCACCTTTACTGTGAAGGAGTGGCTTCGCCAGCATGGCGCGCTTTCAAAACGAAGGGAACAACAATTTACACACCATGTCCCGAGCGCCATCGAACATTATGGGAAAGAGTAGGGATACCTTTGGTGGAAATAAGAGCCGGAAATATGGGCGAGAAACTCGTCAAATTTCAAGAGAAGTGGAGGAAGCTGCCCTAGTAGACAGTGCATTCAATGACTGATTCCTTACTTAGGCCTTGTTAGTATTTCAGCGTACCCAGAAGATCATTAACAAAGTATTGGACCTGCCCAGTGTTATTCATCATGCGTAAGATTGTTTTGTTGAATTGTAAGCTTGCTAGAGTAATTTGAAACCTACTTGGAATTTGCTCATACGCGAGAATTTCTAGTGAAATGATTTTTTTTTCCATTCTTAATTCTTCTCTCAATCCGAAACAAATATGCCGTTTAAGTGAAGTAGGACTATCTCTAAAACATATTAAAATTTGAATTGATTTGATTCAGCGGAAAAAAAGTTACAGTCGAAAAACAATTTCGGCGAAGACTTTTGACCGCTACTGTATGTACTGTTGCATAAAAATGTTTGCTGGATAACATGTAATGTGTTGCAGTAACACTTCGATACCTCAGAACAACAGACAATACTAGTAGCTTATTGCCTAGGACTTCTAATCCTCACGCACAGATCCGACATTGTCGAAGAATTGTAGAATTGTGCGCAGGGCCCCCCCAAAAAAAAAAAAAAAAAAACTTGATAAATAGGGTCAGTCGTACGCTGCGGAGTCCTCGACAGGTCGACAGGTAGGGGGCGGGTCGTATTTGGCCGATCGAAGGCGGGATCGATGCAGTAGGATCGTCACTTCCTAAGAAAACATCATGGAGTAATCAATGCTGTGCAAGTTAGGTGAGATGTATAATGTATGCTATACGAAGTTATTACGAGAGATTTAGGGGCCGCGTAGTAATTCTGGGCTATCTTAGTTATTATTACGACAAGGATAAGAGAATTCGGAATTCGCATGCTTCCGACGGATATTTTATCTCTCAAATGAGTCCAGCAACATGAAGGGATGTGATGCACACGGCGCGTCCTAGGGTAAACCCATTCATTGCGTGCGCTTCAACTGCGGCTTGAAAAATTTCTATTCAGAATCAAGAAGGTTCTGAAAGGAGCCGTGTAAAATAACAAGTATTTCTACCACAACAGGGCGAAGCAAACTACTCAAGGAAGAAATGCATTCTTAGTGTCAAATCAAAATGCTTGCTTGATTCAAATCGCTTCATCTTTTGTGTACAAAATTGTCCCTGAAAGGAGTTATAGTCGTTGAAAAACTGCCAATGCAGCGAAGGAGAACCACCCGAATCCCGCGTTCCATATTCGCTGAACACGACCCTGAAGGCCAAAAAGGGGTCGGAAGAAATTTGTTAGAATGAGCGGTTTTACAGCTTTGGAGTGACGTTTCAACTTGTACAGAAGATCACCTGCGAATTGTAGGGTGTTGGTAAAGATGGTATTAAAACAGCGTGAAATTCGCCCAAAATCAAAGTACTCTCAGAAGCGTTGCTAGAAAAAGCGAAGAGGTTGCATAATTGTCGTCGGCATCTAACCACTCGGAGTGGTCTAGTGTCAAGTAGATAGAAGGTACTTTGTGGTTCGACTTCGCTTCAGGGCAATTTCTTGCATTTTTGGTGTCAGCCAAATCAAAGCTAATTTGCTTTGTCGTCGGAATAATGCTATAACTACAATCAGAACCACGAGCAACCGCTGCAATGGGTTTACTATCAGAAACTGGCGGAAAAAATTGCAGTCCCAAACAACCGACTAGCGAGCACTCAAGAGAACACCCTGATGATTCATAGAAATCCTGCACCCTGAGCTCGATCTAATAGAGAACATCTCCTACAACGTCCCTCTCCTTAAAATCGCTCCAGCTATGTGATGAGGCCCTACGAGCGGAACAGCTGAGAACCCAACATATCACGTCCTGAAGCGGAGTGAAAAACCGGTGCGACTCTCAATTCACTGGCGGCCTGCGCTATCGCTCAGGCAGCTTTAGTGTCTGCCATACTATTCTGTAGTGGAATTTCTTATTATTCAATGAGGATTAGGAGTAAACTCATCTTCCAGTCGCCGGCCGAAGTACACCATGAGCTAATGAACGGATTTTACGATGACCAACTTTTCGGACTAGGTTTCAAATCTACAATTTTTCTCAGCTTCTACTTCAGGGGAATATTCCAATGCAACTCAATCAAAACTATGCGATCGACTTTCCCCCAGATGAATCTCCCATTTTACGTTTTCAGTCCATTTGGTATATCTCAACATTTACAAGAAAATAAGGTGTTCTGAAGTACGCTCCAGGATTAATCACAAACAATAGCTAAGATAAGAGCGCGTGTGTCACCAGGTTCCTATCAGCCAAAGGGTGGACGTGTAGACTGGGAGGCATACCCTGCGTAATACTAAGAATTGGCAAGTCTTGCAAAGGAAATAAAGGAAGAAGAGATACTATTATAGTATCCTATTTAGTTCCATGACTAGCTTTCGTTTTTTGCCCCATTTGTTGGTGGGATTCATCGTTAATGATTTTTCATTGAATTTCTAACCCTTGAACGACTTTTAGTGCGCAGGGTGTAGTGATGGGTTCTTTGTTCTCGATCAAAGGTTTATAGTGAGGATTGAACAATTTTCTCATACTTGTATCAGAAGATATGTTTCATGGGCTTACTTATCGTAGCTTCGTTGGGAAGAGGATCGTGTCGAAATTTTCTCTGACGCCCGCTAACCCTTGCCTCCCAAATCAAAATTTTCCACCAGCACAAGATAGATTCTCTTAACAAACTGCCCGCGTTGATCGATAAGTCACATTTAGATGAAGAGAAGCTGTTCTAAGGAAAAGCGACTCGAATTGTTTTTTAGTCCTCGCACTCACCTTTGCTGGGTGAAGATATTTCCGATTACGAGCACCTTGGCTGTCGTGGGCAAGATTGTGTGATGGTTTTTTCTTTCTTGCCGAGTCAGTGCATGATTTGATTGATTTTAGTGACCTTTCGGTTGCAAAAAGCGGTCGCAACCGTATGGTCCAAACTTAGCGCCTCAGTTTTCAGCGGAACAGCCATTCTGTGGTGAAGGGGTGAGATTTCGCGAGTCATCGTCCAAGAAAATTGCAAGTACAAATAAATGGTTTAGCCGAAGGAGTCACTTCTTTACACTTGAATTCCGCCTCGAAATATAAAAAACACTTGTAGAGATTCAAAGTCCCTGTGAAGTAACTTCGCTTATTCTTGAGAATGACCTTCGATTTAAAAGTTCGGGCGCAAATGAAGACCGTTGAGTGATGGCTGACTGATGACGTTTGTGACCGCGATCATCATCTCCCACGAGGCTCAAGGACGCCGTACGCATCACGCTGTTGTCAACGAAATAGAAAGAAAAAAAAGTTTGTCGCACCTCATGCTGTGTTCTGATTGACTGGGCACGTTATTTGTTAGGCTTCAAGTACTATCGAATGCATAACAAAAGAGGAACACGAATGTTAATAAAGCATACGCTTTCCAATGGTGTATGAAATAATGTGAACAAGGAGTTTAGATGGAAAATTGTTGATGGATGTCAGAGGTAGCACTAAAGAAAGTGGCCACTGCTTAAATAGCTCTGCATCTTTCTTTAAAATGTATTCCCTAATTATGTCATCGGACTGATTAGAACAGACCACTAGGAATCGCCTTCAAGAGCAATTCCCATTTCGATTTTTAAATTCGTAAACTTTCAGCATCATAAATTCCTTTGGCCAAATGGAACAATTTTAAGATTTCATGAAAAGATCGAATGAGTGACTCGCGCTGTTGTTGTTTTTATTGCCAACCCCCTGCTACGGACCGCCCTCCAATCAAGGCAGATGACACCCCCTCGAGGCTTTTACCGAGTAATTGAAAAAAAACCGAAAGACCTCATGTCCCTCTGTAGGATTCATGTAAATCATTGGCAAACCTTCCTAACCATAAACTTAGATTTCTAAGTACGATAAGTTCCAAAGTAGCCATCATTACCCCTAGCCCTCATATATCCAATATTTTTCATTGAGGGAGATTTTCATTCTGTATCCCTAACAGCAGTACAAAACCTACCCTCTAGTTTCTTCTTTCTCCATAAATGCTACTAGCGATCCGTCATCTCGAAGTGGAAATTTGTAGCTTTGGTAGAGCAAAGCTCTTGGCAAGAAAGGTGCACCGCCCCGCAAATCTGAAAAGGTAAGTCTTTCTTCTGATGGAGCATTAGGTGCGAGACGACAAGTAGAAGCGTCCTCTCACAGTCTCGCGACGTCCAATGATAAAACTAGTAGTGCGGAGAGAAATATGAGCAGAAATTGAACTAAAGAAAACCGAGAGTAGGGCTTTCTAATGATAAGTACTGCCGAGAAGTGATCGGCCTTCTTTTGGATTGTGAGTATATATGCGAGTTTGACTCACGGTTTATGTGAATTCATAACAGCGTAAATAAGGCTGTAAATATACCGCCTTTTCGTCACACTCTGATTGTTCTCTTTTCGAACCCGCGCACTTTGCTTGAACAGTCGTGACTCCCTTATGAGAAGGAAGCATTTCGACTCTTGTATCGTGTTTGTGATACCTTCTCAATGGAATAATGCCACTGTTCGCAGCGATACTGCCGATATGGCTGGATCAAGGGGGAAGTTTGAATTTTCTAACATACAGGCTACTCCCTCGCACTCTACATCACTCTCGAAATTGACCATTAGAGTTTGTCAAGTTTTGCGCACAGTTAGGCGAAGCTGCTCCTCTCGAAATTATTCTTGGGCCATTACGGACATGGAAAAGTCTTTCTAAGAGCTAGTTTGGGGGAGATTACTACCGCCTCTGGCAGCTTTGATGTAACACCACACCAGCATCTCCATACTTCCCACTACATCACAGTGTTTCATGAGGCCCTAAAACTGCGCAGGGCACTCGACACGCAGTGACGGTAGTAGGGAGTTGAAGATGGGATGAGTCTTTACTGTGTGGGAATGAGAGACAGAAAGAACAGACCTCTTGGGGGACGTCGTCCAAAGTCGTCCACTGAGGCATACTGATGAGTGCCCCTGAGTGATCATCCAATCCTCAGTCGATTGACCTCACCTGAAGTATGTATATGATGGAGTCGGCATAAATGAGCAACCTTTCGAAAGAACTGATTTGATGTCCTTTTCAGTTCCGCCCTCAACATTATGCAAGAAAAAATAAAACACAACAACAATGCAATGGATACTCCCTTCTGGCGGGATGCTCCACTTCATTACATGATGGACGTTGAAACTGATCTGGATGGAGCTACAGCAGCATGGATGGCTGAGCCAGCGTTCACCAAAACAGAGTATATCGGGTCGGTAGAGTTGCATTCTGTAAGCACTTCTCTCTTGGACCATTTAATGTTGTCTTCTCGCTTCAATAAGTTCAGCGCGCATTTTGAATTCTCGTTCTGGGCAGAGCGGCTCTCCGAACGCAGCTGCAGCGACACACATTTAAAGCGCGCTGTCGCACAGGGCCCATTTTTTGGAGTTCACCACTGAAGCTGACCTGAACTTAAGTTTATTGCTTTGAATAATAAGGTGTACTTGCATCAAAAAATCTGCATATTACAACTCTTTCTGTAGCGAACAAAAATTTTGAAACTGTGAAAGTATTGAAGCCAAGCCCGGGTATAAGCTCGCTGTTTAAAAAAAGCAATTATTAATGAAAACTGCAGGAGGGTAGTTGAAGAATAAAAAAAGCAAATAACCACCCTCCCCCTCACCGCGCTTTTCTCGCAGCGTCACGTCGCAGCCGACAGCGGAAAGTGCGGTCTGCGAAAAAAAGTTGCGGGTCGAGCAGGCATTTGTCGCGGAATTTTAAATCGCAGAAGGGGTATGCCATGAGCGCTTGAGCACCCGTCTGAACGCTCTGGGACGGAACAGGTAGCTCGCCTAATCCCAGACCGTGCCTTCAAAGATCATCTGCTCTGCGGTTCAGATGAGAATAATGAGTAATAGGAAAGTTCATAAGAAGCCGAAGCGGTGGGTGATTTGCTGAACAATAAAGAATCTCAATAGAACGAAGAATAATCAAAGAAGGAAAAGTTTCCGCGTGGTTCAACGATGCTTAGGCTATGGTAAGACATGGTGCGCACTCAAAATTATTTACCAAGATTTACAAGGACAGCGGATCTATTACAAAGCCTCTTCTCTTGTATTTTCTGAGAAAAATATTAGCTTGTCCTGCATAATGAGGATTGGCTGCACCTCAAGGGTATCTCAGCTAACATGATAGTTTTCACAATTTCAAGGGCACAACTTTCTCCGAGAGCAACCCTTTGCAAAAGTGAAAGGAGTGCTATTAACATGAATACTTATTTTCAAGTCTCCCAGAAATTTTCTCATGAATATAGGAAACGGCAACTCCACACAAAAGATTTTCCGATTACAATTGACGACAGCGCGCCTTTCGGCTTTTTTGGCTACATGGGGCAGGAACAATTTTGCGAGCGCTGCTACCTCGCCTCATATACATAAATTTTGGGTGATAGCTGTGCAAGCGAAAATGATATAAGACCATCTTAGCAGTATTGATTGTGTAGAAGTTAATCAATGTATAGTTGTGAAACTGCGATCAAAAGGACATGGTAATGTGTAATGGTCATGAAAAAGCACATTTTACGATATTTTCCTGACCTCAAAAGATGATGGACCTCAAAAGAATTTCTGACGTGGTCATGCCAAGAACAACGTCTGTTTTTTCTTATCGCCGGCTGCTTATATCACTTGTGTGCAAAACTGAAGAGCAAGGTGAATCAAATTGGATAGTCTAGTCAGAGCATCCCAAGTGGGAGACTCGATAGAAGGACTGTCCGAGGCGTGAGATGCTGAATGGAGTCCGTGTGACATCATGAGCGTGACAAAGTGGGCCTCAGTGAGTATCCTGCGGCCGCTCAATCGTGGAGCGCAAAGGGAGTTGGTTTCGACGGGGGGGCGGGAAGCGAGGGGTTTGTGGGTTGGACATACAGCGCGCAGAGAGTGTAGCTGAGCACGGACAGGTTAGGTAGGAATGTAAGGTGTGTTGCTGAATGATTACCAGCCAAGTATCCACAGACACACACACGGGTGACTTCCCCGCCGAGAAATTATCCGGCGCAAACGGGAACACAGGAAGGTTCCTTTTAACGAGTCGTGGTCCAGATTTCGCATATCTGGATCACATCACACGTGTTTTAGTGAAGGCGCAGTAACGACAATGGACTTGCAACGCACTGAGTGCAGGGCGACCAGACAAGTTAGGGGTGTGGGAAGTCGAGCGAGAGTAAAGCGGCAGTGCGAGGGGCGATGGTGGATGCCTAGAGTTTTGAGGAGAGCAGGGCAACAAAGTCAGGAACGCAACCGCTGCGAGTGGTGGCGCAAAACCATTTGTCAGGATTGTAAGGCACGTAATCCCAGGCTGAACAGTGGCACAGTGACCGCGTAGGGATGGATCCCTCTGACCGACCAACAGTATCTGGTGTTCCTTCGAAACCCGCGCATTGGCGGGAACATTTGCTAGGTACCGGGACACTAGCCATGGAACATCGATTTGGAAGATCGCATTCTTCTCAGTTAAGATCAAACTGAATGTAAGTGGTGATTTGGGAAGTGGTGATTTTGGACTTATCCGCATGTGGCGAGAATAGGAACATGTAATGCACCCAGACCATCGTTCAACATGATTGTTTTGATAGTCCATTCGATATGGTGTGGGGAGGCATAAAGTTGCAAGGGCGTACCAACCTCCCAACTCCTGATCGCGGAATGCTTTCTGATCGACGTTATTGTGACACTGTACTCCTCACTTATGTGCGTGCCTTCAAGGGTGCCTCAACTTCAATCGTATGGAGGACAAGGCGCGAGAGCATCGAGCAGCCTAGGTGGAAAACTCTCGGAAAGCGAGGATTTCCGGCGATTGGTGAAGCCTGCCCGCTTCCCCAGTCAATCCTATGGAGCACGTGGCTGCATTCAGGAGAGCTATTGTAGCGCATCCCCATGCGCCAACAACTGTCCAGCAGTTGTCAATCGCGGTCTTCAAGGAATGGATCGCTTCTCCACAAGAACTCTTAACCAACCTTGTGGCCAGTATTGGAGCACGTGGCAGAGCATGCTTTGCAGTCCGTAGTGTTCATACACCCCATCAAGAACCAGCTCCTCTCTTTTGAATGTCTACCATGAGTTGGAGTAGCCTCACCCATCGACCGCTTCAGACAGGGTATTTGAAGAAAAATGTCTTTTCCAATCGCCCCTTTGCGCTTTTCTGTTAGTAACTCTCTGCACTGTACCGCAACATTTACTTCTATATATGTGCCAAATTTGGTCCACCTAGGTTAACTAGCAGTGAGATATCATGTGAAAGTTACTTCCGTATTCAAGTTCTGCACACCAACGTATTTCTTCTATTACTCCTCTTTGATTACATGGTCGTGGGAATAAGAAGAACAAGGAACGAGTCGAGCCGCAAATTCCACAGCGCTCGGGAAATCTCTGCTAAACTCGAACATATTTGACCATGCGGCCAACTACGTCGTTGACAGCTGTGGAATAGCGTGGTCCATGAATGATATACTATTTAGAAATGATTGCTTCTGAACTACGTGACTGAGTATGCGCTTACAGGCGTGCAAAAGGCGTTCCCGTCCCAGGACGCCGTCAAATGTGTTGATGGACCTCCTTTCTTCTTCAGCCCACACCGGAATTGGCTATCTTTCACAAGACCCTGCATCTCGCCCGAATCTTCGTATCGGCGAAAACTGCTCAACTATGACGTTTACTAATTATGGCTATAATATATTGTTTTTTCAATCTGTCCATTCCCTACTATATATAAAACGCTATGTCTGTCTGTTTGTGTGTGTGTGTGTGCGTGTGTCACGAAATTCATAGCACGCGTCGCAGCAGTCATCAGGAGCTGATTTTTTGATATGATATAGGGGGTGGGACGGGAACATATTTGGTGGGGGTCAGAAAGTGATAACGACTGATAAGAGCAGATAAGAGGCGCTAGGACGCAAATTTCACGAAATTTATAGCGCACGCCCCAGCAGCGGAGGAGCAGAGCGTTTTGTTCCCATGAAGTATAGCAGAGTGGACGCCCAACGAACATATTTGATGTGTCGAGGAACATGAACGGACTGGTGAGATCCGATAAGAGGCGGTAGAATGCAAATGTTACGAAGTCCACAGTGCGCAGCTCAGCAGCATTGAGGCGCTGTCCCTTAGATATGATATGGGGGATGGGACGGGAACATATTTGGTGGGGTCAGAAATTAATAGCAATTCTGATGAGAAGGCCGGGGGGGGGGGGGGGCGGGGGCTGCTAAGTGGCGTTGAGATGCAGGTGTCACGAAATTTATAGCGCGTGTCGCAGCAGCATTAAGGCGCCGTTCCTGAGAAACGGTGTAGATGGTGGGACGGAAGCGTGTATGTGGAGGGGGGAAGTGGTGGGGGATGGCAGAGAGTGGTACTGATAAGAGGGTGATGTGAATGAATCAGCTCGAGGATGGGGGAGAGTCACTAAAGTTGTTATCCAGATGCCGCGATGAGAAAGCATTCCGTTTTCAATCGCCAATATTGACATTTTCCGACCGCTAACCTGTCCAATCATCACAAATCTTGTCGGCCCCCCTGGCCTCGGATGTTCATGAAAGCATGATATGCTGTTTCGTGTTTCTATGGCAATATCATCACTACTAGAACCTAATTCAACCGCTGAACCTTCCCGCATCCGAAGCATTGCAGCTGTTTTCGTTTATGGCTGACAGTAAGCAGTAGAAGTTGTTTTGTTAGTAATCTAAAGCTTATTCAGCCGCTAAAAATGTCAGTTCTCGAAAATGATGGATTGTTCATGGGTATTGACGAGCTACAAGAAATGGGTGCTTCATTACCAGCGCTATAGAGACCTTTCAGATTAGTGAAAAACTACGGAAGCAACTGCCTGCTGTCTAATACAAGGGATCGGTTGTGCTTATTTCCACTAAAGCCTACTTTGATATGCGCGCGGTAGCGAGCGGAGCCAAACTGGTCTTTACATAAAAATTTAGGAATGATAGAAAATTGAAAATTCCGTAAACCTTGAACACCTTTCTGAATTGGAGTGTACTTGACTATCCTTAAAACGGCGTCGCTTATAATTATATCGGTGCGCGATCTACAGCATAAATGCAAACAATGGGTTTGGATAATTCAAAAATTCACTTTGATTATACGAAAAATTGGGACGCGATACAACTTTAGTTTAAGTGCATATTTGATCACTTGCAATCTGCCTATAGCCATCAGCTTCAGAGAGGTGTTCCAACCTATGTCTTCTTCAAATGCCTGGCGCTCTGATAGTGCCAGTTTGCGAAACACTTCACCTCAAGACGCACTTCTTTCCATGCCCAGCTTTGGCGCCGCGCGACCTGTCTTCAACTGTCCATAGGGTAAGGTATTCGTGAGTTTGTTTGTCTTCGGAAATCTTCGTGCGTGAAACTTTGTGTGTTGTCTCTAGTGATTACAGCCGTCATATTCATCTTGGAAAAAATGCAAAAATTTTCTGGGAAGGTCTCTTCCCTTCAATCTAAATCCTGTTCTTCATCTATCGCAATTTTACCCAACAATCTGTGGTTTAGTGAGATAGATGGCAAGCCACGTCAGTTCCATCGCGACTATGCAGTAAAGCAGATATACGAGCCATTTGGATTTCCGTTTGAAGTACGCGAATTTTCAATTCCTTCAAGAGACATTGTTGGATTTTATGTATGGTCCCACTTTCTCTTGAAAGCACATTGCGTAGGTAAGGTAGATCGATTACTTGAGTACTATCGAATCATTCACAAAGGTAGAACATATGCCGTTTTGCCGTTAAAAAATCTTTGAAGGAGGGTTAATTTTTGGTTGCGCGGCCGTGCGCACCCGCTGTTGACGACTTTGGCCCTTTGGCGACAATGAGGACTTGCACTTAGCGGGCTCGTAGGATCACGCCACTTTTGGGCGCCCCAGTCTCGCTCAACATTCGCGAAATTGCCGTGTAATTTTTGACTATAGCAATATACAAAATATGGCTTCAGATTTGGGCTTTCATATTATACATTGTTGGGAAGAGAATGAATGTTTGGAAGATGAACTCGGGATTCAAATGAATGAAGGGTTACCCAAGAAGTTTGTATGCACAATAGAATTTTCGACAAAGTTGAAACCCTCATTGTAGACTGTGAAAAGACGGAGAAGACCTTGCCAGTGGTTGAACCTTTGTCTAATAATGCAAAAATCCAGTCAAAACGTCGCCGGGCTAGATACCGCACTCTGAATTTTGGGTAAATCAGCGGCTATCAAACACTTTTGTTAACCATGCTATACATAGATATAATTGAGCTTGCCAATAATTGCTAATGCTAAAAAAATGTTTTAAATGCGCAAAGAAGAAAATTTAAGGTGGCACCCACCATTGGGTGCCATTGTCCCACGCGGCGCACATAGTGGCACCCACCGGTGGTGCCGTTGTCGTCAAAGGTTTGAAACGGCCCATGCGGCGCGACGTCTTCTCGTACGATATGCATTACTGCCTATTCCTGATCCTCAACATCTAATGTCTAGTAGCACTGCTTGCTTTGGAACCAATACATGCACATCAGCCCTTTTCTTCTCTATTCTTTCCATTATCATTCCACGAACGAGAAACTTGTTCGTTATGAAGCCACCCCGACAAATTCTAGCGTGAGCTGACACTTCAACAACTGCGTCTCTTTTGCTAGGGTTTTCCTTTTACGGAAGTTCGACAGCGGTTTTGCCTTTGCTATAAGCTAAGGACTTGAGTGGGTAATAATTTCAAAATTTGATTGGGTAAAAGCAAAATGCAGCAGAGAAACATGTGGTGGAACTATGATTTTGCGTCATAGGCAAGCGGGTATTTTCGAAAAAATGAGGATAAAAAATTTTTGCTTTCTCAAACTGGATTTCCGTGATAATATTCAGATTCGCATTTGCATGTGTCACAATTTGTCTGTAGAGCCCTTTTCAAAAACATCTCCAAATTCTAGTTTTTGGGAAATTTGTAGGTGGAACTAAGATTATGCGTCGCAGTGTAGAGGCTACTCGCTCGAGAACTCGGAGAATCAGGCAAAGACTGAAACAGACCACTTTTGAATGCTCTTTTACAAACTGTTCTGATATATTCTTTTTATTAGAAGGGCCGATTTCAATTTTTTTATGTATTTGTGGAGTTTTCTTAGCATGCAAGAGCACAACAAATGTTCGCAGAAGTGCGTCGCGTATGTGGCGGTGCAGTTACGTGTTCTGCAGAAGTGCATCGCGTATTTGGCGTTGTGATTGCGTCCCTTCTCTGCATCCGGCACCATGGCAAGCTCATCATCTGACTGAAGCGCAGTAAAGACGTACTGCTTCGACACATACACTGCGTTCAATAATGATACAGCCACCTAAAATTTGTTCGAAAACTAAAGTTCATAGAGTTTCTGAAAAACTGTCCAGATAGAAAATGTGACAAATTTCATGGCGAGTTCAGATATCAACACAAAAATCCATGTCGAAAACACTAAAAAATTTTGTGCTATTTTTTCAGAAGAGGTCGATTTTCCTATGTTCAAAAATGATACAGCCACCCCGTGTTTCTTCGTTGAAATTCATTTTTGCTTCATGAAATGATTCGCAGTTATCAGGCTTTCACCTTAATGTTCCCACAAGATAAGAAAAAGCAGTTTGAAAAAAAGGTAAACTGTAGCAAAAGAAGGTGGTTATCTTCTAGGTAATCGCTGTGGGTGTGTATACGCAGTTCATACGATCGCGCGAAAATTGAGTCAAAGCTCCAATACGATTAACAATCTTTTCTGGAATCCTGTAAGTTATGCATCAAAGAAGAGCTCCTGATGTTCATCGTCTCTTTTTGGTAATTCTAAACATCACATCTTGGGGAAACACCCGGAATTCCAGTTTTCTTTCAGGTTTAATCTTTCAGTGGATATTGTTTGGAATGTGCTGAAGATCTTCCGAGGTTACCCTCCAGTGTAGAATGAAGAGGCCTTGTGTCAAAAAATCGTCACGAAACTGAGTCATTTTTAGCTCGAAAGGGTGCAACGTCGACTGGAGCAAAACCAGTTCTTGTCTGTTGTGTCTTACTTTCTGTTTACTTTCTTTTCGAGTTTTTCCTTCCTCATTAAGGGTTTTTCCTTTCATTAGACTCCTATGAAGCGAAAAACATTGAGAGAAACGCAGACAGAAAGTAAGGACATAACAGACAAAAGAACTGATCTTGCTCCAGTGGACGTGGCTACACTTTCGAGCAAAAAATGTCTCAGTTTTCGAGAGAATTTCTTTTCACAAACAAGGTTTCTTTAATTCTCCATTGAAGAATGACCTCGGAAAATCTTCAACACATCCCAAACAATATCCATTGAAAGTTTAATTCTGAAAGAAGACTGGAATTCCGGGCACTGTTCGATGAAATTGAAATGTTTCCCCAAATGCGAAGTTTAACTTGACCAAAAAGGGAAGATTAACATCCGGAGTGCGTGTACAAGCCGTTGGGGATGAATGCCCTAGTCAAGAGTAGGGGGTTCATCCTCGACGCTTTAGTACAGCGTCGGGGATATTCCGACGACCGTGTGCAACAAGTCCCGTAGTTCGCTCGGGATATATATACAGGGGGGGGGGCCAAAAAAAAAAGACATTTTGCCTCCACTTCCAGATGGATTTAAGCACATTTTACTCAACTCAGACCGAACGGTTCCAACTTATTATTAAAGAGTGCATTCCATTCTATAAGAAAATCTTCATAGTGGCCACGTACGTGGACGGCATCAGAAGAATTAGCCCTGGAAACATGGTGCACTCGATCTCAATGGGGT
>MU869322.1:22066-32708 GCA_036418205.1 Ostertagia ostertagi | reverse complement strand
AAGGTGCACTGCTGTGTAGTACCTAAAAATTGCCTCCATTCACAAGTATAGTTGTGGTTTGGGCGAGCTTTCTTGCTAACAGCGGCACAAGTGTAGCAACTCGACTGGAGCATGTTTCGGCATTGTACCACCGAATGCATTGCGGTTAACTCGTCTATACGTTCGCCGTATCGGGCGCTGCTCCTTTTGAGCAGAAATCAACGGCCGAAGAAGCGGGACCCGTTTTGAGTTCTCTTGACGGCTTTCCTGCTTTTTTGTCCACTAGCATACCTTGAGCACTCCTCCCCCACATACCCTCTAAATCCCTGAGGAAACCATTGTAGTTGCTGCCTTTAACTAAGTCAATTAAAGGACGAATTCACGATGAAAAAGCAACCCATTTCAAATTAACCTAGGGATGGTGAGTGGTACACGAAAGAAGGAAAAACCATGAGAAACGGCCCAGAACCCGAGAAATGGGACCCCTTCCTTGCCCGTTGATTTGAGCATTGATGCGACTCTCATCGCTGTGCCCTCTTCAACACTACGCTCTCTCACCTATCTAATCACTCGCCACGTATAGACCTGCGGCGAGTGATCAGATGATCGGTGGGCGTGCACTGACCACCGCGCCGGGATTGAGCCTTAATAGGTCAACGAGGTCAACTCCTCCTGTGCAAATTGTGCTTCAGTTCGCACACTTAGGAGCTCCGCGGGTCCCTCAACCAGGTGAATTCTTCCTAATTCGATTTTCCCTCTGATCGTGAATTCGTCCTTTAAGGGAATGACAACCCTCAAGCCTTAGATTGGTACTGATCGGCCTAAGATTTTCTTGCCTTAATTTTTTTCCTAACTGTGATCTTTTATGAAAAATTCTATCTCTCGATCTAGATCTTTTATGAAAATTTCGTTTCGCAATAAAAGAGACTGAACTTGAAATTAGACATTAGCACATTCTGAAGAAAAATTTCTTCCACACAGATTCTCTCCATGAACTCGATGACCAAAATCTGACTTGTACTGGATTTAGAACAACCTTGGTATTTCGAGAAATCTAGAGAACATGCAACGACAATGGCATTTGATGGATAGATTTCTGCTGTAGTGAGACAAATTTTCAGGAAATTCCTTTCATTGCCTGACGCCTCGATGCTAGGTTCGACTGGGTTTCCAACCTATATGTCTGGTACCTACAAAGACATGACTAGATTTCAAGGTAGTAATTTTGCAGTTTCCAATTCTTAGTATTGTATGTTAACAAACATTCTAGGTACAAAACCCGATGTGACTGTCGAGTTGCCACAACTCATTGGGCGGGACGCGGGCGCTTTTACCCACACAGAGACGAAGCCTTTTCTCAACGAGCCAGACGGGAAATTGACAGTGAGTGAAACAGACTTTTAATTCACCAATTTGCTCCGCTCGCTACAGCGCGCATAGCTACCTCGTTCATAATCACAACCATCCATCATTTTCGGAAACTGACATGGTTCAGCGGCCGAATAAGCTGTGGATAACTAATACAATTACTTGGACTGCTTACTGTCAGCCATTACGTAAACAACTACCATGCTTCGGATGTTGGGAGGTTTAGCGGTAGAATAACTTCTGGCAGCGATGATAATGAAATAGAAACACCCAACAGAGTCCGTGTTTTCACAAAGACCGACTATCCTATGAAGCTCGGGGAAGATAGAGGTCGGTTTGATTTCGGTACAACGTCGCGAATGAAATGAATGTTCCCTTATCACGGCATATGTATGGATAATAACTTCAGTAACTCCTCCGTCCTCAAGCTACTCGTTCATGTACCCCCTTATCGCTGTTACCACTCTCTGTCCCCCCACATATGTACATGTTCCCGTCCCACCATCTATACCGTATCTGAGACACCGTCATGTTGCTACCCGCGCGATATGTATTTCTTGACAATTGCATTCTAACGCCCCTTATTGAGTCTTATTTGCTGTTATCACCTTCTATATCCCGTCAAATATGTTTTCGTCCCCCTCCTTATATCATATCTAAGTGACAGCGCCTCAATACTGCTGGGCCGCGCACTATGAACTTCTACAAATTTGTGCTCAGCGCCTCTCTTCAGTACCTATCAGCTGCTGTCACTATCTGTACCCCACCGAATATGTTCCGTCCCACTCACTATATCATGCATAAAAGAGAAGAACCAACCCCTGACGACTGCTACGACGACGCGTGCTCGTTGTGACACAAATAGACAACAGGCAGACAGGCAGACAGACAGACATAGTGCTTTATAAATAGTGGGATAGCAAAATACGTGGAGGTCAGCAATGGGCAAAAAAGTGAGGGCAACTGAAGGGATATACTCGTTTAACAACCACTCTTTCGAAGGAGTCTCCAAGTTATTATGAAGGGCTCATATTCTCTGTGGTTCTGCGTTCTGTTGCGCTGCCACGAAACCTCTAAGCCTGGAGATCGTCGAGAACGGAGCAAATATTGGGAGTGTATGCCAAGTCTAAAAATACAAACCATACAGTACATCATCTAACCAAACCCTTCCAGTGGGAAGCTGTGTCGTACACCACGCCTCCCAACTGCGGACAAGTTGGGTTAAAGCTGATTTACTGTATTTTGTATTTTACGAACGGGAAAATGGATAAAGGTGCGTAATGAGCCCCATTGGGAATTAGGAGACCCACTTCGGAGAGCGGGGGGCTTCTCAAAAAATCAAGGAGTCCGGAGAAAACTCACACTTGAATAAAGCCCAATAGACATAAAAAAGGTAAGGGGAAGTCATCTCAGTGTTACCCCATACCAACGTCGCGGGGAGGTTTAATATTATTAAAGTAGCATGGCTACATAAAATGCGAAGTTATTATACAGACATGTTAACTTGTAAAATAATGTTTCACGGAAAAACGCGAAGATGACCGTCGACCGCCCTCAGTGGGTGGGGTCCGGCACCAAACTGGTGTTTGTGCAAACAAGTCGGTTCCAAGTGGACTCGAAAGTCGGGAAAAAGGTGGGTAGTGAGTGGTGAAGAGAAGAAAGTCAGTTTTTGTTGGAGGACGGGTATGACCAAGGTGTTCGTTGTTTGGTGCCGACTTATAAAGCGGATCCAGGAATTCAGAATACGTGAAGAAACGGGGACTGAGGAAGTGGTGGACATAACCGAAACAGACGAGTTTACTGCGAGTATCAAAATCGGTCTAGAAGCATACGAATACTGGGGAAACTCTGGCAAAGAAAAGGAAGTCATCGGCGGATGGAGCATGGGACAAATGGATAGAATCCACTTAACCAGGAAGGGTCATTAGGCCAACCCGGCCAAATGAAATGAGGTGCACATTTCTGTACGCAGCATGAGACGCTGAACTCAAATCTGCTTTCACTATCTGCTGAACTCTTCTCTGAAAGGAGTTACGGAGGGTTTTTGTTGCCGCCCTTGATTTTCAGTGTTTTACCTGCAATCATATGTTAGCCGCTTTACAAAAGTATTGAAAGGAGAACCGATGCAGTGGTGATATGAGCTTAGGTAGCGCAGTTGGTAGCGGGAGTGTTTCTTATGGAGGTCGGGGGTCGGTCCCGCGGGTGTTTTGCTTTTTTCCAACATGGCTGAAAAGCCTTTTTGAATCTGTTATTTTACCAATGGTCGCCCGACGCTACATCTACAAGAGTTTGCAAGCTGACCCTCTTAAACTTAAGCACTACTTGTCTGTGAAAGCCTATGGTGCCCGTAGTGCAGGTGCTATGCTTCCGGCAGGTTCTGGGATTTTAAGTAGATCGTACACGGGACGAACTACCTACAGCGAGTTTTCAGCATAATCTGAGGCGCATCGAAATAATTGATAGCGGGGATGATGGGATTACCACTCCTCAAACTCCACTTTTTTGGGTTGACCAATCATGGACGACGGGGGAAAGGGGAAGAGAAGGTGTTGTATTAGGAAATAATGGTTTGTAGATCTTTGGATGATGCGGACGGGCAAGCCAGACACAATTTTCGTCTATTATGAAAAGTTTTTAAAAATTTATTCTATCCAAGTGCCAGCCTTTTGTAATGGATTGGTGGATCGGTGAGTAAGTGACTGCCCAAATTTTCGAGGTTGGGTCAAAATTTCAGAAACTCGCTAGAGTTCGCCAAAGGGAGAGTCTGGCTCCCTGATTACGAATATCATACTTGTTCGAAGCAAAAATGCCTGGCGCCTGCGCTACAAGCGCCCAAAGTGGTGAGGAGCGGTGCCGCCCAAGTTCATTATTAATTGCCCTCAAATTCTTTTTACTGTTAACTATACGCAAGCATATCGGACTAGCAATGTTGAGAGTCTTCTAATCTACTGCAAACGGCAAGAGAACAAACTCGCCAGGGAGTTGATCCCCTGACCTCTTTTTCGTGAGCCTCGACCACAGCCCCTGCGCTTTTCTGCTTCATAATTCCTTTCAGAGAAGAGTTCAGCAGATAAGGAACACATATTTGAGCTCAGCGTCCCAAGGCGCGTATACACATATACATCTCATTTCAAATGGCCGGGTTGACCAAATGACCTTTCCTGGTAAGACAAAGGTTATTTTCATACCAGATTGGTCCCCCGGCAACCACCGGGACCTCCTTACCTGCGTAAGCTTTACTCCTTCCAATGTGCTCCCATCCACTGGTGACATGGACACCTCGTGGAGGTGGCACGCATGCACAAAAAAGTGTCTTATATAGTAGAAGGCATTACCGTAATCGTGACATGACCTTAGAATGATATTAATTGGACCTCAGGTCTTTTGGCGGTTAGCTCCCCTCGCCCTTCTCCATCTTATCCTATTCCCTCTACTGCTCTCCAGCTGCTATTGCAGCATCATGTGGAATGAATGAGACCATGCTCAGTAGGTGTTTATAGCCGTTGGGGTGTTATCACATGATAGCACTGCAAAACATTTGCTAAAGTCATAGTTACTCGATTTTGTTAACGGTCTGTTTACTTCACGAGTTTCCCTACCACTTCATTTTGCGGACGGACAAACACACAGACATACATACATACATACATACATACATACACACGCACACACATACAGACATACAAACCGACACACAAAGTTAGCGCTTTATAAAATAGAAGATAGTAATCATCGTCAAATCGAAATTCACGACCGCAGCATCATATCGCCGCGCATGATTGTAACGCGCAACACGACTAGGGTCCAATCCCATAATAAGATCGGAGGTCGAAGATAAAGCAATGTCCCTAATGAAGGACAGGCGGGCCCCAAAAGGTTGTAGACCAGGGTCAACCGTATTCTGTATAGATTCGGAATTTTCGCGACCCACCTCTCCTTCTCGGTGGGTTCCAGTGCGTCCCTTGCATTGGCTATTTCTGTCCTTTTTTTTACATATATTTTATGCTCATAGATGTATGATCGTTCATCTAAAGGGAAAGTGGTGATGGGCAGCGGAAGTTGGCCGTCGCGCACTTTGTCCCACTCAAAGGGCGAGACGAAATTAACTCTACTCATTTAATAAACATACTCCCAGCATTGTTGTTGGAAACACCTTTGTTTAAACTTCTTCACGAAAGCTCTGAACGAAAGGAATGAAGGACTTCGTGTCCCTCGAGCGAGGAGGATCCACTGGACCACTCTAGCACGCGACAGGGACGAATGGAGACGTTGCTGGCGCCCGCTCGAGCAATTCGATGATCAACGGGACGACAGGTGATACAGGTGAACTCCCGACCCTTTGCAAAAGTTTTAATGTGTTTGTACTCGCAGAGAGCTCTATTTCAAGGGAACTGAGAAGTTTTTTCAAACTTTTGAAACCTTTTTTCATGCAGTGAAAATTAACTCTGCAGTTGTTGGGGGCATCCACATCTGAAAGGTCATACCTTTCTTCTGTAGTGTTCTCATGGATGAATTTGAAACCTGATCTTGTTTTCTTGCCAAAAAGTGCTCAATCAAGTTGTAAGTAATCACCTCTTAAGCAATAGTCTGTGTTTTTGTGCACATGCGACTTTCAGCGTTCAGTTTATAACCTCCTCAGAAGTCACGTTTTTGGAGATTTTTGACCCAATTAGAAGTTAGAAGATTAGCGCTAGAAGAAAGAAAGAAAGCACCAGATCCTCATTTGAATCACTCTGTCGAAAATAGTCCCGTTGTTCCGTTTTCAAGAGCTTGTGGTTTCGAGAACGCGCTAGTTTTCGACATTCAAACGTGCACAACTTCCGCAGTAGTCCATTTTTGCAAATTTTTAAAGAAAATCGGAGACCAGAAGATAAGAGCTTTTGAAAAATACCGAAACCTCTCTAGAAGACTACTGTTGCAAAAAAAAGTTCGGTTTTCCATCTCCCCTCTGTTTCTTTTCTAGGCCCTCTCCTGTAACGCGAATTTTAAAGCTCCGAGTGCCCTTAAGTTTCTTAAAATTGGGATTATGAGAAGCGATAAGATACCGTTGAAATTTACGGGATCACTGCCTCATAGCATATGCTAGATTTTCCTGCCTGAAAAGCCGTGGAATAAAGGCCTTTCTTCTGCCAGAACACTAGAAATCAATCCGCCAAATTCAATGCACTTTGTTTTTCTTTGGTTTTGCCTTAACATCGAAACCCCTATGAAAGAATCTTATTGGTCGTGCCCACTTGAATATGTGGTGTCACTTTTGCTACTTCACCAGTGCCTTTGTAGGTCGAATTTTGTGAACTGTATTTGAAGTCACGATCCCCCTTCTACTGGCCAAATAATGTCGCCGTCGATCCTTGCATAACGGACGGTTGACCTTGTGCGGCACGGTGCGCGCTCTCCAGAACTTGAGCCTTTTGAACACGGTGAGCACACGAAGTAAGCGTTAATTATGAGATTCCTGCCGCAGTCACGGACAATGCGCGACGCATTGACGCGCTGAAGCGTTGCTTAAAGCAACAGTCCAGGCAGGGTTTCAACTACTTGGTCATTAGGCGGTCAAAACATGCCCCAGCCCAACTAAAGTTTATAGGAAATGTCTTTAAGTTCAAAACCTACCTCTAAAATGCGCTGGAAGGGGTCGAAGTCCTCTTGGAGGGGGCGGATCACCCATACCGAGGCGGATCGCTCAACATACGCTGTGCAGAGTCCGTGCTTGACTAGCGGTCGTTGCGGGACCGCCGCGCTGTATGAGGTCGATTCCATAAGAACGCAATTGAAGCGCTTCAATTTCGATTGCTGGCAAATAGTTATGTATTTGCAAGCATGCAGCTATTTGCCAGCAGTTGCAATTGGAGCGCATGTACTACGGGCAGGTTCGGACAACTCGTCCAACACACGTCTCCCTAAACGGCAGGGGGAGTCCCTGTCTAAGCCCCTGCCCGACGTTTTTTTCTACTTTTTTTCTCCATTGACCAACTTCTCACCTGCAACGTCATTATAGGTGGTCCTTACCCGCGAATTCGTTCCTGGATTGTTGCTTTAAGGCACTGGCAACCGGAAGGCTTGATAATTCAGCGTTCTGTAGTGTTCTCTCGCATACGCACACTATTACAGCCACTGTTTCCGTTCCTTGTGGGATTATTCCTCCAGAAAGCGCGTCAATGGGTCGCGCGTTGTACGTGACTGCGGCAGGAGCATCATAATTCACGCTGACTTTGGGTGCTCCCCGTGTCCAAACGGCTTATGTCCTCTCCAGCGATGATTTGCCTCTGCGGCCCATCAGGGCTGTACACACGCCGCAGGCGCCGGTGCATTCCCACCAATTGGCTGACACTCGCTGTTTGACACTAGCCGCTCCAGCAGAAAATACGTTATCGTTGAAGCAGATGAGTCACCAAATCAACGGGCAGAATAGTGCCCCAATTCCCAAGTACCAGGTCGTTATCTCCCTCCTTTTCTTTTCTATCCTTTCTTTCCTTTTTCTTTTTCATAACCATAGTGACCACTGCTACCTTAATCTAATGGGTTCTTTTCTCCTAATTTCCGCCTTCAGTTTTATCACACATGAACTGTATGGGGTTATGAGAACATTTCAAAGCAGCAGAAGGTCAAGCTGACATACAAAAGGGATCTAGCTAGGATGTATTAAACAGAATGGACAGGGAAACTTGTTAGAAACTTCATGTTGAGAGATTCTTGGCCAAGAGGCGAATAGGGAATTTCCGAGTTTTCTGAGGTTTTCGAATCCTTCTACTTTAGACGCTAACTTGGTGTGTCGAATGTATGCTGTACGAAGTTGTAGTATAAATTACAGTCGATATCCGAAAGTTGGGGTGGGTGTGTCACCGGAAGTGACGTGCACTTGATAGAAGTGCGTGGATAAGCTGTTGCCAGCATGCTTTGCTGATAGCCAGCGATGTATGTTGGAAGCAGCTTATCCACATAGTTTCTATCAAGTGCACGTCCCACCCCAACTCACCGATGTCGAGTATATACAGGGGGGGGCCAAAAAAAGACATTTTGCCTATGTCGGACTTCGGCCCTTTTTTCTTCGCAGAGATTGCCGGCGTTGACGGGAGTTCCTCAGCAGAGTATTCCCTAAGTGTCCCTCTATAAGTGAACGCAGGCCCTCCTTCACTGCCCTCACCGTCTTCAGAATATGACGTCATCTGTCACCGTCGTCAGGCTCAAGGAGGTCTACCGTAAGAGCTTCAGCCTGAAGCTCTTACGCAATTTCGTGAATCGATTTAATGTTGGATAGTTTTCTAGAGGCATTAGCTACCACTGTGCAAATCCCCTCGAAACTAGCTTTCCAGTAAGGGTCGTTATGGTACACGATCCTTCGAAGACCCCATTGAGCTCGACCAGTGCACCATGTTTCCAGGGCAAATTCTTCTGTTGCCGTCCACGTGGGTGGCCAACATGAAGATTTCCCTATCCTTCTATTTATAAAGCGCTAACTTTGTGTGTCGGTTTGTATGTCTGTATGTGTGTGTGTATGTATGTATGTATGTATGTATGTATGTGTGTCCGTCCGCAAAATGAAGTGAGTGAGAAGGAAGCTCATGGGATAAACAAACCGCTAACAGAATCATGTAGCTCACAGGACTTTAGCTATTAGTGTTTTGCAATGGCATGATTGTGATAACACCCCAACGGCTACATAAACACCTACTGAGGTCACTTCCAGTTATTTCACATGGTGCTGCGGTGGCAGCTGAAGGTGAGTGGAAGGAGAGGAGAGGGGGGGGGGTGAAGTGTTCGAGGAGGGTAGGCGGGAAACCACCCCCAACAGGCCTAGGATGCAATTAGCTTTCGTAAGGTGATTTTAGGCCGTAAAGCGTACGCTGTGAAAGAAGGTCCCGGCGGTTGCGGGGGACCAACCTGGTTGGGAAGAAAATACACCTCTATAGTAAGGTCGAGAACACTCGGTCTCGATTGAGCTAAGTGTGCTTAAATCCATCTGAAAGTGGAGACAAAATGTCTTTTTTTTATTGGCCCCCTGTATGTCTGTCCGTCCGCAAAATGAAGTGAGTGATAAGGAAGCTCATGGATAAACAAACCGCTAACAAATCGGGTAGCTTACAGGATTTGAGATATCAATGTTTTGTAGCAGGATAATTGTGATAACACTCCCTACGGCTATTTAAACACCCTCTGAGAACACTTCCGGCGTTGGACGGGGGACCAATCTTGTGATTCGATATTTCAATACGTTTTCAATGCACCACTTCCCTACTGATTTCTGGAGAAGGGGAGGCCTAGCTGTGAAATGTTCTGGAAGAAGTGAAGTTAGCGGTTTATACATATAATGGGAAGGGTACCAGTTTTGCTCCGCCCACTATCGCGCGCATGTCAATGTAGGCTTCAATGAAACTGAGTATAGCTGACCATGAGCTATATCATTGAGTAACATGAAATTTTCAATGAATTTGGCTGATGGTATTAAGGAAACCAGATGATAAAGCAGTAATTTCTCATAGTTCGCCAATACCAATAAACATCCATCATTTTTCTGGAACTAACAAAGTCTAGCAGCCGAATGACCTTTGGATAACTAATACAATTACTTGGGCTGCTTATTATCAGCCCTCAGCGTAAACATCTACCATGCTTTGGATACTGGGATGGTTAGCGGTCGAATAACTTCCTATGCCGGTGATGAGATAGAAATACCCATAGCTAGTTACCACAGACTCGGTATTTCCACAAGCGGCGACAATGTAGGAAGCTCGTAAAGATAAGCTGTTGAATGGATCACGACATATCACGAAAATGAGATGCTTATCCCACATCTAGATAAGGACTTCAGTGGCAGCTTTCCCACGCTTCTTATCAGCCCTTATCAGCTGTTATCACTTTCTGGTGGCCACAAGTATGTAGGCGTCCCACCCGCTGCATCATATTCGAACAATATCTCAGTGCTATTGGGCAGCGCGCCATGCATTTGGTAACTTCCGCGTTCTCGACGTCCCTTATGATCTTATCAGTAGTTATCACTTCTCTGTCCCTCACCAAATATGTTCTCGTCCCCCCTATATCATATCCCGAAATCAACTCCAAGTGACTGCTGGCAGACGCGCTACGAATTTCGTGAAAAACGCACACACACGCATAGACATACTTAGCGAATTATATATAAGGATATTAACGTTGCCTAGATTACTCCATTCCAAAAAGACAAGGCTTTTGACTCGAATGATCAGCGACAGATGGGGCCGTGGGATACGCTAGTCTGTGCTGCGGTAAGTCTCTTTACATGATGATTTCATGCGAATAGATATTTCAAAGTTTCAAG
>MU869322.1:757-11415 GCA_036418205.1 Ostertagia ostertagi | reverse complement strand
CGGGACTAACCTGGTCCTACTATATATAGCTCGCTAGGTATGTGTGTGTGGTGTGTGTGGTGTGTGTGTGTGTGGTGTGTGTGTGTGTGTGTGTGTACGTGTGTGTCACGAAATTCATAGCGCGCTTCGCTGCAACAGTGGAGCGCTGTATTTTGAGTATGTTGTAGGGGGTGGGACGGGAACATATTTGGTGGGGGACCAAAGTGATAACGACTGATAAGATCCTGATAAGAGGCGCCAAAACGCCAATTCACGATATCCATAGCGCGCGTCCCAGCATCAGTGAGGCGTTGGTTCCAAGAAGTGATGTAGGGGGTGGACGGGAACATATATGGTGGGGAAAGAAAGGATAACGGCTGATAAGGGCCGATAATAACGATATGCGCAAGAATATAGAGGTCACTCAAAACCAGACTTTAGATAAAGCATTTCATTTCAATATTCTTTCATTTGCGTTGTTATCATCAGCCCGAAATACCACTAAACCGCTATGCCCCCCAGAGTTCCTAAAAATGTATGGTGTAAGTTCAAAAATACGATAACGAGTGCTGGATGTTTATTTCAACATCACACACAATCCGACCGCTAAATTACACTGACATTCGATGCATGGTAGTTGCTTATGGAGCGTTCATAGTTGGCGATTAGGCGATTAGGCGATTAGTCTAAATGAAAAATATACGTATAGATTAGGCGAGTAGGCGAGTAGGCGAGTAGGCGATCAGGCGAGTAGGCGATTAGGCGGTGAAGACTACATACGTATCGACTTGTATGCTCCGCCCTGAGGGCGTTGTAGGCGAGTAGGCGAGTAGGCGAGTAGGCGAGTAGGCGAGTAGGCGAGTAGGCGAGTAGGCGATTAGGCGATTAGGCGATTTGCACACGGCGCACTCCTTAGTCGTCAAAATTGAGGCGCACATGCATATTAGCTTCTCACCCATACACTAGACTACTACACTGCGTCCCATAATTATAACTCCACCCAAGAATTTCCCAAAATCTCACAAATTTAGATGTTTTAGAAAAAGTCTCCAATGTGGCAGTGTGGTAAATACAAATACGAAATCGCCTATAAACATCAACTTCCAACTTGAGATCCCAGGAATTTTTTCTAATAATTTTTGTTCAAAAGGCCACTTAGCCGACGTCCCAAAATTATAACTCCACCTTATGTTTTTCTATTATTTTTCACTTCCGTTTCGCCAAACTTTTTTATTATTGTGCTAACATCCTACTTCTCAAAGGGACAGTATGATAGAAAATGCTGTCTGACTTTTTAAAAGGTCAGGTCGTCGCAAAAACTACTAATTAGGCAATCGCACAAGATTTTGACCAAATTCACGAGGAGCTCGAGAATTTTTTCAGGGATTTTACATGATATGGAGTTGAGAAGAGCTCCAAAGGATCTCCCCTTGCTTTTCGGTAGAAACAAAGGCCGTGTCACAGAAGAAACATCCTTTTTTATGAAGCCGTGCTCTGCCATCAAATCTTCTTCGGAACTTAATGGCTCAACGGAACAATGTTTTTTGCTTGCGAATAAGTCCCAAGTTGATTCTCGAGTGGAAAACGTGGAAGGCATCATCTGTGGTAAGAAACCATGGCGGAATTCTTGCTGAGTTTTCCGGAAAGGTGCATCCGAGCCGACTGTAGTAAGGTTCGCTCTTACTTGCGAATCAATACTGATTTTTATTTTTTCTATTCGGAATTTTCTTTCTCCTGGTAGTGCTTCGCGAAGAGAAAAGCTACTAAGGATGAGAAAAGCACGAAAAGAAAAACAAACAAATGCTAAAACATATCGAGCAAAAGCGAACCTTACTCCAGTCGGCTCCGTTGCAATTTTTCTGTGGAAAATGGGCTCAATTTTCGCCATGGTTTCCTGCCACAGATGATGCCTTCCACGTTTTCCACTCGAGAATCAACTTGGGACTTATTCGCAAGCAAAAAACATTGTTCCGTTGAGCCATTAAGTTCCGAAGAAGATTTGATGGCAGAGCACGGCTTCATAAAAAAGGATGTTTCTTCTGTGACACGGCCTTTGTTTCTACCGAAAAGCAAGGGAGATCCTTTGGAGCTCTTCTCAACTCCATATCATGTAAAATCCCTGAAAAAATTCTCGAGCTCGTGAATTTGGTCAAAATCTTGTGCGATTGCCTAATTAGTAGTTTTTGCGACGACCTGACCTTTTTAAAAAGTCAGACAGCATTTTCTATCATACTGTCCCCTTGAGAAGTAGGATGTCAGCACATTAAAAAAGTTTGGCGAAACGGAAATTTTGGGAAGTTGGCCAAGTGGCCTTTTGAACAAAAATTATTAGAAAAAAATTCCTGGGATCTCAAGTTGGAAGATGATGCTTATAAGGAATTTCGTATTTGTATTTGACACACTGCCACATTAGAGACTTTTTCTAAAACATCTAAATTTGTGAGATTTTGGGAAATTCTTGGGTGGAGTTATAATTATGGGACGCAGTGTAGTTGGTAAAAGCAGATCTTGTCAGTGATCTGCTTTTTAATCTGTCAGTAAAGTGTTGCATACAATCCAGATATCACCTAATCGCCTTACTCGCCTAATCGCCTACTCGCCTGATCGCCTACTCGCGTACTCGCCTAATCGATACGTATCCTTTACTCATCGCCTGATCGCCTACTCGCCTAATCGCCTACTCGCCTACTCGCCTATCGCCTAATCGCCTAATCGCCTAATCGCCTAATCGATCCGCATACTTTTCATTTTGAATCATCGCCTACTCGCCTAATCGCCTAATCGCACGTACGATCGCCAACTATGAACGCTCCATTACAACATCACTTTAGCTCCACACTCTTCCACACGTATCAAACGGTGAGCTTCTGCAGAGAGGAGCAGCTTATGGAGCGTTCATAGGTGGCGATCGTGCACCCGTTTCGCCCCCCCCGCCACCTCTCGGCGATTGTGTGTTTAGGCGATTAGGCGATTAGGCGATGATTCAAAGTGAAAAGTATACAGATCGATCAGGCGATTAGGCGATTAGGCGAGTAGGCGATTAGGCGAGTAGGCGAGGAGGCGGTCAGACGGTGAGCAAAGGATACGTATCGATTCAGGTCGCAGTATAGAGCGATTAGTGCGAGTAGGCGAATTAACGGCAGATCTAGGCGATGGACCGATTAGAGCGAGCTAGGCCAGAATTAGCAGCGAGTAGGCGATCAGGTGATATCTGGATTGTATGCAACACTTTGACAAGATCTGCTCTTAACAACTAGTAGTCTAGTGTAGGGGTGAGAAGCTAATATGCCTATGCACCTCAGTTTTGACGACTAAAGAGTGCGCCGTGTGCAAATCAGGAAATGCTTTTAGTTTTCTACCCGTTCTTTGTACAGTTATGTAATGTAAGTAATCCTTTCTTGCTGAATTCAGTGAATGTGTGCTCTTCTGCAGCACGGTTTGCTACGTGGCAGACGTGGCTGTGGTCCTGATAAAAGATTTTATATCAGTGTGGTATCGTCTCTTATCTGAGTGACACGCTTATGCCACGTCAAGTAAGACTCGTCTAAGAATAAGTGCGAGGGACGAGGTTAATGTTAATTCATCATTAGCGCAGCTCAGGTGAGTTCAATCCATTTGTGTGGATGTTCATGGTCGATTTAGATTCTCATTGGTGTTGGGTCGTTTTCACGTGTGCCTTGTGCAGACATAATGAATTTTAACTAAAATTTGATACGGTCTTTTTACAACAGCATCCATATTTATTACAAAGTAGGAATTGTTCATATTCTCTTTCAAAAAGATAAATCTCCTGGGGAAGTTTCGCTGGGAATATCTGGGGAACATCTCATCCTGACGATAATCTCATGGCATACTTAAAAAAACTCGATTAAGTGATATAAACCCTATAGCATATTGAGCTGCTGAAAAGCTTGTGGTCTCAGACTACAACTTGTCGAAGGAATATTATCGCTCACCATTTCCGATTCATTTAGTAGAACTAGAGCACAGTCATTTGATCGATCGTAGATGCCATCGCCTACTCGCCTAATCGCCTACTCGCCTAATCGCCTACTCCCGCCCCTACATCGCCTACTCGCCTAATCGCCTACTCGCCTACTCGCCTACTCGCCTAATCGCCTACTCGCCTACTCGCCTACTCGCCGAATCTATACGTATATATTTCATGTAGACTGATCGCCTAATCGCCTAATCGCCTCCAACTAATGACACTCACTTTTAGAAGGAGCGGTCAGCTGAATTCATTTTAAGACGCAAACTTAGATTTAGCGGTGAATCTAACGCTTTATCGGCTGCCCTGTCTCATCCGGACTTTCCGTTTAATGCGCGCGGTAGCATGCGGCGCTGAACTAATAAATGTGTGGGTATGATAACGAATACGAGGTTCCCTGTGGTCAGAGAGCCGTCTGGCGCCACAACCTGCCTTTTGCTGTATTACTTGCCAAATTTGACCCCTTGAAACTGGTTTTGGTACTTGGCGTAGCAACTTTCTTCTTCATTCTTGAGAGTAGTCTTCTAAAACCTATCGATTTGCCTACGTCTCCATAAAGTCAGATGCCTCTTATCGTTCATCACGACCCTCAAGAAAATCTTGAAGGCAGCGATTACAGTAATTTCTAGAGGGGCTTTACAGTGGTGACGTGTGGGTACGTCACAGTAGCGGAAAAGCAGGGAAACTCCATCAAGGAAACGTGAAAAAATCCCCATCCAACTGTCGATCTTCGCTCAACGATGGACAGCAGCGAAAACGGCGGACGAGTGGACGGGTTTACCGCAACGCCTGCTAGTGGACTACGATGCCGAAGGGCAGTGTGCCCAGTGGGTACCCCCCAGGAGGCCCGTCGCGCGACAAGAAGGCGAGTCAGCGGACGAGTTCCGCGCGTACTGTAGGGATTTCGCGTCAAGTTAAATAGAATGTTCCATTGTACGTCCTACATCGCTCACGCGCTGCGACTCGTCCGCGACTCTGCCTTCTTGCCGCGCGACGGGCCTCCTGGGGGGGGGGGGGGGGTAGCCGTGCTCCAGTCGAGTTGTTCCACTTGGACACTCCACTGCTGGCAAGCACAGCTCGTCCAAATCACCAAAACTAGTGGGCGGATCGCTTTTGGGGGCGAGTGCTTTCGAAGTCCTGCTCAGCAACCAGCGCACCTTTCGTCGTGAAAGCGCCACACCTCGCTTCCTTGGCAGCCAAGTAACTGCTTCAGTGACGCATATGCTTCCCTGATGTGCTCCCTCTTTATCGCAATCGTTTCCTTGAAGGAATCAAAAACAATCAACGTTTTCGTGCACGGAAACCAACCGACAAGAGCGCTTGGGCCTTGCAAAGTAAGCTGCCCAAGCTGCAGACTTTTTTCTCTTATCAGGCTGTTGTCTGGCGCTCTCTCATCTGTAGCGCTCTCTCGCCCATACTCTCCTCTCCGCGCTTAGTCTCTCATTCCCTTAGCACAGCCGATTAGGAAGGTGAGTGAGCCCTTAACCTAAGCGTTTTCGACGGATTCTTTTCCTTTTTTCTTTACTGCCGGCCCATTTCGCACCAATACATTCGCATTCGTGTGCAAGAGCCACACCAATGTGATCCTGGGGCATGCCTTTAATGTTTCTTTCTTGAAACATCCATCTATTTTTCATGGGAAGATTCCACATTTTCGCACAAGAAGAGGGTTTATTTCATGCGCCAAACTGACAGAAGTGAACAGTTTCTTTTCCCAAGTTTCTTAGAATTCCGTCAAAGAAAAATATTTCGAGAAATTCCTTTTCTATCATACCAAAGTTTTCAATTTTGCAGAATGCAGAGTACAATGCCCGCTTCAGAAAATTTCCCAATATCACGAGAGATGAGGTTGGAGCACATCCGGGGATCTACATAGACGAAGCTCCATGCACAGAGGAAAAGTACGACTGCGCTAAACTTGCACAATGTCGTGGAATAAAGATTAAGGTTATTCAGGGGGTTTGTAGCAATTGCCCCAACTTATCCATTGCACTAACAAGAAACCTTGCAGTCGAAAATTGATGAAGAGTTAGAAGGAGAGATCGATTTATGTGCCGAGTATGAGAGTGAAATCGAAATCATATTCATCGAACAGGAACACACCGAAGTCCCGTTAGTCCTTTTACCATTCTTTGCGCTCAGTTTATTAGCATCGTCTTTTTAGGCTGCATACTGGGAAAAATTACCTCCTTCGACTGAGAGAAGAAGTCTTTTCAACGGATGCCACACGAGTGAGTGATAAAAGGCACGAGCAAAGTAAACTGGCGTGCTATTTTGCTCGAAAACTGGACGAGAAGTGGGATGAGGACCACGAGCGGGTAGAACAAGCAAAAAGTACTGCAGAAAACACTGAAATGTCCTTGCGAGGTCGGCCCTGCTATGAAAAATAGGAGCAGCGCTGCGAGGAGAGGGAAAGCTCGAGGTAGGCGCGAACGCCATGCATGCTGCGATTGATAGAGCGGCAGTGCCAGCAGCGTACAAGGTAGGCCTTATTAGCGCTCTTGCTGCGTACATTAGAGCGCGGCACTGTTGCGTCTCCTGTGCTTAGGAACCCTTCTTTACTCACTCGGGAACTGGCTCTCGGCACCTAATTCCGACCTGTACATAGCTTCAATCAGCTGATCTTCTAAAGGGGTAGGCGTAGCCCAGGGATTGGGAGCGGTTTGTTCTTGCAAATAAGATCAACCCATCCTTTGCGCCTTGGTAAGCCGCCGAGAGTGCACAACAAAGGATATTTCTTGTATGTATAACCGGGGAAGAGGAGAAAAAAGGAAGGCTGTGTTAACGGCCGCACACTAGTAATTTTCATAACATAGGGTACCACCATTGATAAGCGTCTTACGAGTAAATGTTTCTCAAATATTCCTCCATAAGAAAGAGCAAATACTTGTTCACCGCCGTCTCCCTCTCTAAAGTACGAAGCAGGGTCAACCGTCACGTTGGACCGATTTCGAAAATTTTACGACCCCCTCCCCCTTCTAGAGGGCCTCGATACGACCCCCCCCCTCAGGGTCAACCCTTCACCACCCTCGCCTGCCATCGCCATCATGGGGCTCATTCTATAGTATTCGATTCTGAGACCAGTCGACACAGCCCAAACTCCGCCCACTTTTTTCCTCACTTCCGTTACTGAAACATTAACGCTACCCCGCGAAATACGACCCCCTTTTTTCCACCCCTCGTTCGACTTTGTTCGACGGACGGTTGATCCTGCTACGAAGTCTTCCGGAGAGGCTTTGAGGTAGGACCTTGCACCGCGTTATTGTTGCGTTTCCCTCTGATGTCGCGGAACGAAAGGCTATTATGAAGTTGTTTGAAATTCGAAGGTACTCTTCAAGATTCAGTTGAAAGCATCACTTCTAGTTGAGCAAAGCGTGATTAATTCAATTCTAAGTTCATTTAGAATCTTAATCTTATGATCTCATAATCAATTCTAAGTGTAGATGTTTACCAAGAAGAGCTTTTCCTTTTCCTCGCAGAACTTCGAATGAAGGCCTACAGACGTTAATTGATGTGGTCTAGAATGCTGATCACCTGTGGAAAACAAAGTTGTTGCTTGAATTTCCCAAGCAAGTAGTGTGTGGCCAAAATTGGCAGATTTGCAGCGCAGCAAAAAAGTATGCTGTCGTGTCAAACTCAATCTATACAGGTGGAATTCAAAAAAGAGTCACTTTCCTATATAATTACGTGTTAAGAAACCAAACCAAATGAGCCCAACTGAATATTAAAGAGCACATTCTATCTATCAAAAGTTACATGACAGCCTTCTACACCGACGACATCAGAAGATTTTCCCACGGAAACATGGTTCACGGTACGAGCTCAACGAGGTCGTCGAGGTACCATAGACCATTACGACGTCCCTGAAACGCTGGTCAAAAGCGGTCTTGCACAGTCACAGCTAAATGTTACTGAATGATGACTTCTTACCTTCTACTCGGCGCAAAATTCTAGGTTTTGCCAGAAATGTCCTTTGATAGCGACGTCAACGAGTGCGCGATGCTCGTACTTCCAACGATAATTTCAAATAAAAGCAAATGAGCAGTTCAGCAAAGAATTGATCTCAGGATCTGAATGTATGAGCGCTCGGGCTCCTATCGCCACACTCTCTTGTCGTCAGTAACTTCTGCTTTGGCGCGCTTATGAGGGCGTTGATATGCGGTGTCTTTCAGCACAGGGTAGAAAATCCTTCACAACCCTGTAAGGAAGAGCGCTCACTGGATTCTCAAATGAGTTCAACGTTGCGGTTTTGAAGTACTACAGTGATATGAGATCTTTTTCTTATAGAAAAAATGACTAGCCCCATAATATATTTGGGGTGCTCCACACATAAATCTAATGACCTTACCGTGGCCTGACTCTCAAGTTCATTTATGGCGCAGGCAAAAGTATTCTCAGTGAACACGGGAATCGTTGCTATGATCCTGTTCTTGGAAACAACAAATACACGTTGCATGCACTAAAAGTCGAGGTTGAAGTTTAAAAAATGAGACTTCATTTGAATAAAGGGCGTTCTTCACGGGTTCGGCTCAGTGTACACTGTGTAGTGTATTCGACGATAAGGAAAGGATAAAGCATTTGCCGTTGATCAATCCCCTTTTGGGCACGCATTCTACTTCCATTTGTACATTCGTAGTGGCGTTTGAATGCGATGTGGCCTATACAATGACTTGCGGGGGCCAGCCGATGTACAAGTCAGTGTTTTTATCCTCCCAGACAAGTCGACCCCGGAGGGATGGAAGGCTTGGTTGGCCCGGGCGACTCACGACCCAGGATTTGATCCCCGGACCGCTCGCGTGGTAAGCGTGCCACTTGCCACTACACCACTTCCGCCCCTTTGAGTTTTTGAGTCGTACCATCCTTTGAGTTTTCATCTCATAAAAATGATTGGCGCATAGTTGAAAGAATCAAAGTGAGTTTTTCAGGCGAGCTGGAGGGTTTCTTCACGACCTCCCGCACATTACGACAATTCAAAAGCATGCTTAGAGCAGGGGATTGTACTGCAGAAGAATGGAGACCTACTGTTGACTAGGCTCACCTCCAGAGATGTGAGACGGCATGTAGAAGTAACACTTTCGGATGGCAGAAAGATCAGTATACAATTCAGTAATGCAGGGTTAGTTTTTAGAATATTCGCCTTTCAGGTGTTGTGGTGTTCTGCTACAGATCCCTTATTCTTCCTATTTTTTTTCCTATTTCCTCGAAGAAGTTGCTGATGCTTCGTTGAGACAAAATTCAAATCAATCTGCTAAATAACGGTGTCTTCTGCACTGAAAACCTCTGGCCTTGAAAGTGCGCGATTTCTCCCGTGTTTGGAGGGTTGGAGCCTGTCACCTTGCACTCGTGATTTGTGGAAGTCGTAAGGGAGCACTGAACATTTCTCCAATAGCCATCAAACACCACCCTTGACACTGAACGACCCGCTGCTCTGAACGGTTGGGGCAACACTGCAAAATCAACTGCAGAATTGTTAGCGGCCATGCGACTATTACCGAACTCCCCTGCGAACGAACTCTCTACCTATCCTTCTATTTTATAAAGCGCTAACTTTGTGTGTCGGTTTGTGTATCTGTATGTGTGTGTGTATGTATGTATGTGTGTCCGTCCGCAAAATGAAGTGAGTGAGAAGGAAGCTCATGGGATAAACAAACCGCTAACAAATCGGGTAGCTTACAGGATTTGAGATATCAATGTTTTGTAGCAGGATAGTTGTGATAACACTCTCAGGGCTATATAAACACCTGCTTAGCACACTTCCGTTCATTCCACATGGTGCTGCAGTGGCAGCTGGAGGGCAGTGGAGAGAGGAAGGGAGGATGAGGAAGCGAAAAATCTACCGTCATATCATGATTGTGTCCCTTCTACTGTATGAAACACCATTGTGTTGCATACGCGTCACTTCCAGGTGTTGGTGTCACAGGAGGAAGGGACCATAGCGGAGGATAGAAAGCTTGCGCAGGAAAGGAAGGTCCCGGCGGTTGACGGGGGACTAATCTGGTAATAAATATGTAAGATTGGCAGCAACCACCGTCAACAATTTTGTACTACTGCAGAATAAAAAATAAATCATGCTAGCCTAATATACACTTCTCAGTATGATCGAGTTCAGTCACTTAAAGACCCTCCCACGTCCTTAAAGAATCTTCCACGGAAAGAGTGATCATTTTGTCTTGTGTGTAGGATTAGTATTATCGAAACTAACGCTTATGTTCCGTTCTTTTTGCTATGCTCATGAGGCTAGGGGCCTAAGGTATCGTTTTTCTGTGGTAATGGAGGCGGAGCTTTTTCCGCGGAAGATTTCCTTTAATCTGAGTGAAGCCACGAGATCAGATCAAAGGTCGGGGAAGGGTAGGGATGGGGAAAATTGCTCTATCGTCTTGTTATATTGATGGCTTTTTTGCTGCTTTTCTTCAATCAGCAAATACGTACTCCCAGAAATGAATCCTTAGGTAAAGTTCTTGAAATAGATTTTTCAGTAAGCAGCCTTTTTTCCAGCCTAAAGCTCGGTCTTGGAGAAGACAGCGACGTTTTGATTATGTGGGCGGTAATTCTATCAGGCACGTTAGCACTGCTATCGAGATTTTCTCAATTTGGCGAATTTCCTACCGAATACCACAAGTTCGATGTTTTATTGAGTTTTCGTGACGTTAATGACCTTCAAATGATCTAGTGCGCGTAAGAAGCTATA
>MU869321.1:36118-47318 GCA_036418205.1 Ostertagia ostertagi | reverse complement strand
GAAAAGAATCCGTCGAAAACGCTTAGGTTAAGGGCTCACTCACCTTCCTAATCGGCTGTGCTGAGAGACTAAGCGCGGAGAGGAGAGTATGAGGCGAGAGAGCGCTACAGATGAGAGCGCCAGAGATAAGAGAAAAAATCTGCAGCTTCAGCAGCTTACTTTGCAAGGCCCAAGCGCTCTTGTCGGTTGGTTTCCGTGCACGGGAACGCCACATTTGTGATTGTCCTCTAGGGTCTATACTACAGACCGAAGGAAGCGTTCACACGACCTCTGCCTGGGTTGTGCCTTTCAACTCACCCTCCCCCTACACACAGGCACATTTAGTACGGCTCCTTTAGGGAGGCTCTCACCATTCGCTCCCCTCTACAGGTTTTTCCAGACCCCAAATAATACCTGAAACCGCACCTATGTAGCTCTAACCGAAAAGTGGCCGCTCAGCGATGAGTGGGGGAGGTATGCTCAACAGAAAAGACAGCAATGGCTCTGAAATCTCATGAGATTTGTGATATTTCCACAACGTTGTTGGAATTCGAGAGAATTTAAATTCAATCTAAAATATCTCAAACTCCTTTAGATTCTATTGAATTACTCAAAACCTCTTCCATTCTCCTTTCAGGAAACGCATTTCTCATCACGGTCTCCTTGGAGGACCTAACACAACCCCTTACCGAGGAGCCTTCGTCATTAGCTCACCCTCGTATAGAATCGTTTGAGTGCGTGGCTTCTCCAAAAATGATCAGATGGGAGTCAGTGATTCAACAACTGATTCTCTCTTACTTTTCTGTTCTTGTCGGCTCTGATGTCACCTAAACAATCTTTGTGACTTTTAGATTTCCAAGAGGGTGATCCTGATCGATGTTCCCAAGTACGACGTAGCAGCGCCACTGGTTGCTGCGCTCTACATTTTTTATAGGTCTGCAGCCATGGCTTATCAAAGTCGTATGCTATCCTTTCCACAGAATGAGGGAATAAAATCCTCCTTTATTTCTCTTTGTCATTGCAAGTACAAGCGTACTAAGGAGTGGCCTACGTGTAATGACTGTATGTTTGCAAAAGTAATCATGGGCACTGCTAAGGAATCCTCATCGTTGAAGTAAATTCCAAGGGGGCTTCTTGCTCCCCTGGTCCGGATAGCAAGAATAGCATACGGCCTAAATAATTAAGATAGAAGTGGTCAGTGGTGCCGGGACGAAGAAAAACTATGATGAACGGCCGAAGAACTCGAGAAATGGACCCCTTCCTTACCCGTTGATTTACGCATTGATGCGACTCTCATCGGTGCTGCCCTCTTCAACACTAACGCTCTTCGCTGCTAGGCTGGGACAGTCAGTGTGACAGGAAAGCCGAGTCACGTAGGGGCGTTGTGCGCGTCCGGAAGTTGATGCACTGCACGTAGTGCGGGATGCAGAGAAGATGGCCTAAGCCGTGTTGAGTCGCCTGGAGCATAATCTTTCGCTGTCAAATGCATGTCGGTCCGCACCCGTGGGAGATCTGCCTGTGTTTTCACTAAGTAAATTCCCACTATCACCGTCATGCGATTTTGCGATGACCGTTGGACCAGAGCGGTTACCGACTGGATCCCTCGGGACGTCAAACGAACACCTGGACGACCGCCGGCCCGATGGTCAGACTTCTTCACGAAAGCTCTGAACGAAAGGAATGAAGGACACCGTGTCCCTCGAGCGAGGAGGGTCCACTGGACAACTCTTGCACGCGACAGGGACGAATGGAGACGTTGCTGGCGCCCGCTCGAGCAATTCGATGATCAACGGGACGACAGGTGATACAGGTGAATACCACTTCATCGGGCATCATGGAACCCCATTGAATGGATTTGGTTGCATGTGGGAGGGCTGAAACACCGAGTTGTATTCTGAGTGGTCCTCGAAAATCGTTACAGTGATCCCGTACCAGAAGGACTTCCTGAGGAATGATATCGCCTGACCCAGATGGGTTTTTCCTGTATGGATCACGACGTTACGCGAGTTAGTGGGCGGCCGTTTCCACGCACATCCTCTACCAATTCTACAAAGGGATTCCTTCCTAGGACATTATGGACGCACAAACCATGTGTGGTTTTCGCTAAAGCGGTTTTAGTATATCAAGACAGTACGTGAATAAGCGTTCTGAAATCCGTGCGACTTAATTTTGCACTCAAGGTCGCTAAGGCTTACGAAAATGGTCGTGACCACATATGATTAACGTGATTTTAACCATTGTGGCGCCTTTTGCCACAACCCCGTGTGGCAACCCAAATGCAAATTTAGTTGAATGCCACGGACGAACCTTCCAATAACCTTTTACAGTTTTTTTGATACTACTAAAACCGTTTAGCGAAAACGAACCATGGCTCTAAGATCCATAGATGCGTCTCTAAATATGCAATAAACCGTTTTGAAGGTGCGGTTTGCTCTGAAAGACGCCTTGTTAGATAAATTATCTAGAAAATGCGAAGCACGCTTAATGTTTGCGAATAGTGGAAGTGGAAACATAGTAAGAAGTTCAGTCTTTTGTTATTTATTTGGCTTTGATGCACTGGAGTTTCGGAATGACTTATGATCCGTAGACCTCCTTGCCAATTCGTGCGCTTCCTCGATGTTCTTTCGAGTAAACGGCTAAACTCCAGTTACTATACCACACATTCAAGATGCTGATCCACTAAAAATTGGCAACTTTGCTCAATTTTCATTCAAATCTGCAATAGTTGCTATTATTTTTCATGTTATATGGCTTTCAATTGTATAAATATTTGCAGAGCTGTGCAAGCAGAAAGCAGAGCGGGATTCATCCGTGAAACTACTGAAGTGAATTCCTGATTCGAACAATCAGCACCCAGGCAAGAGAGGTTTCATTACTGCTGCGTAGATTGCTCAGATATTTTAACAATAAAAACCAGCAGCTAAAATAAGCACAAATCAAATTTTTGAATCAAATTTTTTGCCCTGGTTACGGTAGCCCAGTTCGGATAGTGCGGCGGGTGACGAAATATTGCGGATATTTCTGTGAGAATTGGTCAAAACACGTGCGTTGTTGTTCCTGCTCCTATTGTTTTCAGTTTTGTATGCGTGCTCCTCTGCCTTTTTTGAGATTCGTATTTTTGCTTCGTTCTTTGACAGCTACAAAACAGACAAACCGCTTTGGACGTGATCCTATTTCTGTGTCTCTTGGATTTGTGCTGGAATTGCTGGCAGTTTTGCTGCGCCCCCCATTTCTTCTTGTTGCGAGCAAGCAACGCTCTGCAAAAGAAGCGTTGATCATGCTCAGGTTCTGGCTGCTGGTCCCTATGTTGTAGATATGATATTATGAATCTATCAGAAAAGTAAATTTTGCAAATTTTCGATGCCGTCTCCCTATCGATTTGCACATTTTTATAGATGTTATGACTCAAATCATCGTTGACTTTCGTTGTTCAGAGCCAAGCAACTAAAATCAGCTTCTTCCATACTTACAGCGTCTATTTTCTTAGGAATTTTTGCCTATTCTTCCTTCGGATTTGCTTTTGCTTAGCATGTTTCCAAACAAATTCCTATAAGCAGTCTTGCTTGGCTTGCGTTCGTAATTGTTGACAGGTGATCAGCGATCGTTCTGGTCCGTAATTTTTGCTTTGTTCTCACTAGATCTGTGCTTGTTTGGTTTGGATTACGAACTCTCCAAATTTATCTCGTAATTAGTTTTTCGCTACTTTACTAAGCTTTGTTGAAATGTTTCATGAGTTGTCATTTTTTCAGTTATTCTTACAGTCGCAGGGAATAACGTGTGTTAAGTAAAAGAGAGAAAACTCAGGCCTATGTGAAATAAAAGAACTTTCGAGAAATACATATTGTGCTATGTACTTGCGGTGATCATCATTGAGTTCCCATTTCTAGTATTTTCGTGCTTCAATCCTCTCTATCCTGAGTCTTCAGCCTTTGTCCCACTCGAAGGCGGGGTCTGCTTTTCTGATATGCTTTTTTCCCGATTAAATGCTTGGATGGGTGGATGTTAACCGACTTCAAGTCTTCGTGCAACGTATCGAGCCAGCGCTGTTTCGGGCGTCCTAGGCCGCTTTCCGGACACGTCAAGGTTGAAACCGATTTTACGGACCCTGTCATCATTCGCGCGAGGAACATGATCGATTACGTGACTATTTAAACTCACTTTTTTGTCCCTTGCCGAAAGGCTAGAGCGCAGGCGGATGGAATAGTTGTTTCATTGGCTCCGAATGCTGCGAGGTGTGCATGTGAGCTTTGAGACTACTTTGGAGGGGAGGGAGCTCCGGGGCGGGTGCGCAACTTACTATGTGCCAGAAGTTGGAGTGTTCTAGGTCATGCTAGTCATGCCTCGCTATTCAAGCGAGACAAGAGTAGCACATTGAGGAAGTTCAAAGCCCGTCGCACGACAAGAAAGAAGATGTCAGTGGACGAGTGGGTTTACGACGGACTACTTGATTTTTCCTCAATGGTCCTGCCGCGATGGCTAGAGCACAGACGATTCAGAGAATGCCCTAGGACTAAGCCTTGGAGAGGAGAGGGACCCGCTAGAGAGCGCAGAGGCGGTAAAGGGCTGAGTTCAAGTAGTCCGTCGACCGTGGATTCGTACGCTGTGTCTGTCGTCTTCCGCCACGACGGGCATTTCTGTTGGGTAAGCTGCAGAATTTTTTCAAATACCAGACGGCCGTCCGACGCTAAGCCGAGATACTTGAATGCTGCTGTATGTGTAAGCTCACTACCATCGATCATGATAGAACGTGGCTCACTAGTTGTTAGTCAAGTACTCAGTCTTTTTGGTGTTTAACCTGAGCCCGAAAGTGGCCGGACGGTTAAACCAGGACGAAGTGTTTTGGGCTCAAGTAGAGGATGCGCACCCACTCAACAAGCTCTTCGGGACGCCATGCTGTCGTAAGGCATACCATATAACGTCACGCGGAACGCGATCGAAAGCCTTCTCCAAGTCTAGGAAGGCAAGATGCACCGGTCTTTGTTTTTCGCGATGCTTTTCTAGCAGAAGGCGAGCGGCGTGTATGGCATCGATGGTGCTGCAACCAGCCACAAAACCACACTGGTTGGTGGTCAGCTCGACGATGTCACGGATACGGCTGTCTACAATTCGCTCAAAGATTTTCATGCTGTGCGAGAGCAGGCGAATTGGACGGTAGCTAGTGCAGTAACTAGTGCATTTCCATGGAAGTCGGTTGTTATATATCATTGGTCACGTTTTTGCTAGAAAGTATGGAAAAGAAACTGTAGGTGTGGGTTTTCAGTGTGTCTGAGTAGTATATTTATTTATGAATTTCAAATGCTTTGCTTCGTTCATTCGTTCAATGAAAGGCCCCCGCAACTGTTGAAAATATTGCGCCAAACCTTTGTTTCGGTGTTTTGCGCCACTAATCCCTGATCTTCTGTTAATGGCACGAGGTCATTCAATCACGGATTTATTGCCCACGGGATGCCTCCTCGAGGTACACTCCATACTCTCTCTCATCATTGAAGTTCATTGATCATGCGTTCGGAGGTGTTTGGCGTTTTTGATTCCTAGGGATTCGTTTCATTTCTGGTACATATGTAGCTTCTGATCTGCAACGGCAGTGTCCAGTTGTGCTGCTTAGTTATACCTGCTCCATACTGCAATCGACTTATCAAGAGGAGACCGAAACTATGACGATCATGACATCTCTTCGTGATTTCTAATTTCAGGAGGCAACACTATTTTGCTCAATGCAAGCATAGATACGCAAGGTCCTCATTGATAGACTCTGCGTCTGTCTTTTCAGATGCACCGGATGCAACTGTGTTTTTCTTGCCTTTTTATTCATACTGGGTTCACTTCGAACGGGAAGTTGAAGTCGGAGTAAAGTTTTTAGCTTTAGTTTTGAATATGAAAAAATTTTCTAGACCACTCTTTGCTGTGATGCAGCAATAATTACATAGAGTAGATAGTCATGTTTACTTGATGAAGTCAAGCCAACATTGCAGCTCATTAATGTCAGCCATTCTCCGATTCTCGTTCTCACTCTAATCAATAGTATTTTTCTGCAGAAATTCGTTTAAGAGATTGCTGACTCGATGTTCATATTTCCGGAAGAGTCAGCTGTTGAGATGTTAGAACCTGTCAGCCACGACAGGATCTTCTTATGCACAGACGCTCATGGTCCGTTTGAGGGGTGATGTCGTCATCCGTCAATGTCGTGGTAGGACTGAAGAAGTCAGGGTAGGACTGAAAGTCTTTTGACTAGAGATAACACTGATAATCTTTTTGCAAATTCTTCTTATCGCATTAGAGATTGTGGAATGGTGGAAAAATGATATCTTATGTACATGTGATTCTTTCACTGGTGCTTCTCGAATGTACCGGAGCTCATCCACTCTTTCTGACCTTTTCGTTTATTTTTGGTTCCATTTGTCCATCTTTTCAAAGTCCATGCTGTCAGTCTGGTGCCTTCAGTCCTTAACGGTTGTTTCTCCACTGTACTTTACTTACTTGCTTTTATCTTCGTGTATCCGAAAATAGACCTGGCGCGGCCATAACAAATTCATCGAATTCTTCCGGATCCCTTAACAAATTCATCGAATTCTTCCGGATCCCTTCTTTGTTTCACTGTCTGATATTGCTTTTTTCTGGCTCCCAGAGGCTTTGCAATATCACTAGCCCATTCATCACTTTTCCACACTCATTTCAGTTTTATGCCTCAGGCCTTTATGACAACGCCCACTCCACTCGCCATTAAGTTGCGCTTGAATGAAGTTTTAATCCACTACCTCGACAACTTCTTGAGGAAATTGGCGTTGCTGCTGAATTAAATGTTGATTCCATTTTCCTCTCCTTTGCAGGCTGCTAAGGAGAGTCTCTTGTTGTTCTTATCTAGGAAGTTCCTAGTGGTTCTACCAGTATTACTACATGTTTTTTCGTTCAATTCAGGTGTTTCATTCCTTTTGGTTTTCAGTCGCGGCGTTGATTCTTCCTGCGGCTGGTCTTCTGTGTTAGATCGAATTATTTTTCACAGTTTCTTATCTTCGTCATGTTTCCTGGTCAGAGTTCTGACTATTCATGGTAGACTATTTTTCGAGCTAGAGACTTGTCTCGTTTTCTTTGCGTTTTCGTTTTCTGTGCAGTTTCGCGTGATTTATTTCTGCCGATCGAAGGAATGCCATCCGTCTTTCTTCTTTCGTTTTGAGTTCACTTCCTTATCATCTGAAATTGTTCATTGAACCCTCTACTGTTCTTTTTTTCTTCCGGTTTCTCACATCACTTCAAAACGCTGAATGTTATTCATAAGCATGTGCTTTCCACGCTCTTTGTTCATGCACTCAACTTTAGGGGACTTTGAGTAATGATGGCCCCCTTTTTATCGCATCTTCGTCAGGTGTTGTTACTGCGGCATGGCATCTACTACTTCAATTCATTTATTCAGACCGAGTTCTGTACCCATGTGCCCTGAGGTGAGTCAATGTCCGGTAGTCATTCGATGCCAGGTCAGGCTCAACCGTCGCATTAACTCAGTTTTCAAAATTTTGCAACCCTTGGGCTTGATACAACCTTCCCCCACTACCACTTAAAGGAGTCTCCCTATACAATCTCTAAGGCTGGTGTCAGAGTCTGCGATCCGTCGCAAATTTCGCTGCCATTTTCGCGATTTGCGCGAAACCTGAAACAAGTGGAATCATGAGCAGTCGTCATTCAGCCATCACTATCAAGCAGAAGTGGCGGCAGGATTGGAGAACACCTTGCAGTATTGATCGGGCACTTGTGATTTCCGTGACCCGTCGCGTGAATCGCGTGAATCGCGCAAATCGCGAAAATCAGCGAAACCTGCGACGGATCGCGGACTCTGACATCACCCTAAGCCACCTCGTGCTAGCCTTTCTCGCCCTGGTAAGAAAGGTAGATTTATACACGGCTGCGATGCAAGCCTTTGCATGATCAAGTCGTATTCAGTAACCGTTGCAGCTCAGAATTGTTTAGTGCTCGGCGCATGCACAAGAAGAATTGATGAACGCCGAATGCTTTATCTATGATCCTATGTACTGTGGTGAGCTTTGTGAAACTCGAGAATTTTGTACCTCCCTAATTGCATGATTGCGCTTCTGCTAAAAGCGGTTAGCCTGCCAGCAAAGTGGTTATGAGCGAATAACTTAAGTTCGCATTACCTGTAAGTAGGATCCATTTTGTCCATTAAGTATGAAACTTACACTGTTCAAGGTTGCCACTTTGTCTTCGGAAGAGCACATCTATAATCGGATTGTCTCGCAAGAAGAAATGTTCCTTACGAGCTCACTTTTTACATGCTGGACGCCTTATCTGCTTTTCTAAATGACTGGACGAGAATTTCCGATTTGTTGACCGATTGTGATTTCAGATTTTGAAGGGTGACAGACCTTGCAAAAGCCCCAGCTTCCATCACGTAATAATCACCTAGTGATGAGGGGGTTTAAGCGATTGTTGCGGTATCATTCGCGTCCAAAGGTTCGCTTCTATAATGACTTTCTTTCCGTGGACTCAATTAGTGGGTAACCTCATGACTCTGCTGAGGCTTCTGCCCATGGCGTATCGCATGTCTGTCTAGCAGCTGCGTAGCAACGCTGCATTCTTCATTACTACGACTGCTTCACGCAGCGAAAAGCGAGATCTTTGTAACTTTCTAATAGACAAACTCTTCAGAAACATTGTTCTACCCAACTGTTTAGAAATCGGATACCAATCGTAAGGAGATTTTCGGGTAGTGTGAGGATATCAATTCCATCCAGTCTACGATCTATATTACAATTCTTCCTTCTAACGACATTGCCTTTTTGGAGGCTCTCCTTCAAACTGGTTGGGAGGGGCAGTTTTTTTCGTTTTGACCTCTTCTTATTGAACCGCTTCATCTCAATGTGTAATAAACAATGTGAGACTTCGAAAATTTTATAGAAAAAGACTAAAAAAGATTTTTAAAGTTTCACATTGTTTATTACACATTTAGATCATTATGAGACTTCGGGACAGAACAGTTCTCGAGTACTTCGTCTCAGTTGAATTCACCCACACGACCTGCAGAGATCAGGTCGAGTTTTCAATCATTTTCAATCAGTACTCTTGTTCTTTCACTTCGAATATTTTGAAAAAGTGTGATAAACTGCTTCTTTGTAAAATATTCTTTTGCTATGCAAAAGGGTAGAGACCGTTCGAGGTCATTTTCGTGTTCTTTGTTTCCGCGTCCCCGTTTCCATGTCAGCGCGGGATGTCCAACGAGGGATACTCGTGCAAGCTTCATTCATGAACGCTCTTTCATGTTTTGGTGGTTTCCGTAGGGATGAATCGGAAATTCTGGAAGTTCTATGATAAACGATTCCATTGTGCTCCTACAAGAATTAATAGCGGTTTATGAAATTTGTTAGGCTTTTCATGGAGGTTGATTCCACTTTTTCATCTAAATCAAAAAGTCGTCATCACCCATGTCAGTTCCAAGATGTGGGAGGAAAACACTCTGGTCTAAATCAAAAGTATAACAGTAAGCAGTTAGCAGTGGTCTGGGAAATTCCATGCTGACATGCTTTCGCTCATCAGCTTGGCGAGTATGTAGTTTCCTGGATAAATCAGAACTGGAACTTCTCGTAGCTCCCATAAATCCTTTTATGAATAACGGTATTTGTTGCTTAAGACAATGTGAAGATGCTCTTTTTCCTCTCATTTGCTGCTGATTCAATTTTTCTCCTTCCTTTCTTTTTATCTGTTTGTCGTTTTCTTTACTTGTGGCATCATGATTCTTAGTACTGTTTCCTCTTTTTTTTGACGGCATATCTCTCCGTTTCTGTTCAAGCTCGTTCTATTAATAAAGCAGTGCTTTATTAGCTTGCCTTTCAAGCCCTGGAAACGATGTTTTTCGTCAAAAGGCTTCCTTGAACAGCACCTTCTGTTAGTGCCGATCGTAAGCCTAACATCCAATTATTAGGTCGTGAAGAAAGTTCTTGCGCTTTTCGGTGTTTCGTTTTTGAACGCTTTATTTTGTTACGAATTCAAGCAAGCTGCCAATGAGCTGTATGTGGTTTTGAAGAGCTTTTCTTGTTCTATCTAACAGCTAGGCTAGCTATGTTCCTTATTATTTAGTTGTCATTTTTTGAAGCCTTGAATACGGCATACTCCAAGAGCAAATTTGCATGATTTCCTTTTTCTAGCTCAAAGCAGGCCAGTATGGAGAGGAAGCAGGTCAAGATATTATAGACGCACTTGGCTGAGATTCGCAATAAATATGGTCTGAAGCAATTGTTCAAAAAGCTTTTGTAAGAATAGCGAGAGCCCTAAAGATTGTGAGGGTGGTGATCGGAGATTGGACAACGCCAACGATTAGTCGAACGTTCTGGTTGAAGCACGTTTGCACAAATCTATTGAGAGGGTTCCTCCTAAACTAATCGCACTTGCATTGTGTTTTCTTGTTGTACGGGAAGAGCTGGAAAGTCCCAAAAATTCAAATAGGGCGTGCCGCGACAGCTCACCATTTTGAAGGGTCGTTCGCCGCGTTCTAGCTTGTTTCATGCCATGAAAACGACCTGACTTTTTGATCATTTGCGACGCACGACAAAGAACGGATTCTTTGCTACAGAATACGAACCTTTGGTGAAGTGATCGACCGCGATCAGGCTCTACAAACTTTGCAAAAGTGAAACTTCACTGAAGGAAGGTTGAGGTGACTTTCATAAGGTCAGCGGCTGGTCTAGCTTTTCGTAACCAGGTGGATCTGTTAATGTGGAAAAAGTACTCCTGATAATGTGTCAAACTACTCCTAGAACTCTGGCACATATGCTCGAAATTCCTCATTATAAAGGAACCGGCTCGTCCCTGACAGGTAGCTCGGACGCACATTCCACAACCAACCCTGCAGAAGTTGGACAAGATTGGCTACGAATTAGTCCTGCGAACATCCTACTCGGTAGACCTTTTGCCTATAATTTGTCACTTTCTCGACTACCTGGATAGCTTCTCCAAAGAGTTATGCTTCAAAAACCAACATGATGCGGAAACGACCTCCGCCGGGTTCATCGTCTCTAGAGCTCCAGTATTCTGCACTACCGGGCTGATTCAACGCAGCTATTATTGTGGATTCTAACAGTCTTTACTCCAATCAAAAAGGTTTCGAATGAGCCGAGATACAGGCATTTGAAAATCAAGGTCCAAAAGCGCAAGAACTTTCTTCACGACCTAATAATTCCATTTCAACAAGTTCTATGGACAGGGAAAAAAGCTAGAGTTG
>MU869321.1:18459-34389 GCA_036418205.1 Ostertagia ostertagi | reverse complement strand
TAAAAAGAATATGATGTTTTCCTCGGGAAATTTGAACGTTCAGCCCTGACGAACATTAATTGGTCGCAGATTCTCTACTAGGTCTGTATTTCTTTTTTTCCCAATTTCTGGCTTGACCTTATGATGGTCGTGGGATAGTTCACACATTCTTCGATTACTCTCCCTTTCTTTTTCTTTGCAAACTTGTCCTATGGCTCTACATATATGTTTCGCGAATCCTTTTTTCAACTTCTTCAGAAACCAAGGTCATATACTGGCTAGACGTATTGTTCGTGGAGTACGATTGACGCACGGAAAGCATAGGGCCGATGTCAGACTTTGCGAATCGCGCGATTCGCAAAGTCTGACATCGGCCTATGCTATTCTCGAAATTTTGTATTTAGGAATGTATTTCGGGTTTTTCAGTGGTCTTCCCCTCTTTTATCGTCGTTGTGTTCTGTTACGGGCCCAGCCTGGATTGAACATGTACTACATCGTGGGGGGTGGCTGTGTTTTAGCTGAAAGATTGCAGACAGATTGGTTATCGAAGTAGCGGATCGATGGAATTTCGGGGGTCAAACGTGTTTTTACACTTCCTGTATTTGATTGACGTTAGCGATTCTCGCTTAGCAAGCAGTTGCCATTGTTCTGCACGTTTTCCCATGGTGGTAACACTCGCTCCAATTTTGTTCCATCGACGCCTACATTTGCAATTCTACTTCCATGTTTGATGCTACTTCGCTGGTTGCTTCCTATTTGCTTTTGCTATGCTTACATTTGCGGCTTTCAGTGTTCTGCAGTTCCTTCATCTTTGTGTGTCCTGTTAAAGCTAAGTGTATTGGAACTTCATCACGATAACTATCGCATAATCTTCTTATTCCTCTTCTTCGAGAGTTCGCATGAATTTAAGAGCAAGTGTAAGGAACAATGTGGAGTCGTGAGATATGCATGAAGTGATTAGAGAATGCTGCTGGTGCATTGTTTGCTTTCATTAGACACTGGCTTGATTTCGAGCGATTACTGCAGAAAAGCCCTGAAAAGTTTCCGTTTTCTTTGGAGTCCCAAGTTTAACACGTTGACGACAGGCTGACGCGCATGCGCGTCAGAACTATGTCGTTCATTTTTATTGTGCTTGCGCTCCTTCTTCTCGAGATTTTTGTATTCATTCTATAGATAATACATTAAACAGAACTCTAAACCACATGGCAGCCAGAGTGGTCAAATACCCTTGATTTAGCAAAGATTTTCTGAACGCACAAAACTTTCATTTCAATTTTTCCTAGTATTCCTTTCACTGTCGTAACATTCATATGAAAGATTGTAGAAGCAGTTAATACAAAACTCTGTGAGTTTCAAGATATTTGTATTTGATGGAAAACTTAGGTATAAATGCTTTTAATTTCATTCGCAGCGAACGTGATGTTTTTTGCTTTTCGTGATCATTAAGGTTCTACTAAACAACTCTAATGGGTATCTATATTACGTGACTCTACGGTTCCACCATTACGAGAGTGATTCAATGAGACTACAGAGTTGTTGCGCATATTTCAAAAAGAAAATGCGCGCAGGGGATGAAGACGGCCAGCACTTGCAAAAATCGCTACTTGTGCCATGCCGGTATGCAAATGCCAAAACAGCGATGTCGTAACAGCGTGTTAATCTTTATGCAATTATGTCAGAACACTCCTTTTACGTGGATTGTCGGAGATCAAGATATCTTTTTTGAAAAGTCCTGTTTGGAAACTGTTCTGCCTTATTATTGGCTTCAACTCGTTCGTCGTTTGAGCTTTACGCGTGGGACACACGTTTTACCTTTCAGAACTTGGACTATGTTTTCTTGGTTAGTCTGAAAGGAACTGGGGTTTTAGACCCGTTTCAGCTTTTCTCTCCTTTTAGAGCATGGCAACTGTCGCCATTTTTGCCGAGTTGTTGTGGCCTATAATTGAGGTTTGCTCTCCGCAGACGCAGAAGGTTTACCTTCTTGCTATCTTTCTTTGCGGCGCTCATGGCTTTGGGGCGGGGGGGGGGCGTGGAAATTTAGTGGCGTGAGACAATCACTGTGTTGGACATAACCATGAGTGTTAGGGAGAAGATTCCTGGGGGGAGCGTAACGTGATAATTTGTGTTCTCCATGGGCCACTTTCACCTTTGTGGGCATGTTCTGTCTAACTATAATAGTGCGCTAAAGGTCTGTTTGTATCCTACACGTTTTGTCACTTTTAATTCTGAAGGGAACCTACAGCATGATTGTATGCATTGGAGATGCAGTGCTGTCAACAATCAAATTTGTCTTGGTGAGGTCTGGGTGGTTGTTCCTATTGTATGTTTTGCAGTAGCAGACTTATTTGCGGGGTCCATATCTTTTGAATGGAAATCTGTTACCTTGCTTGATTAGAGGATTCACGATAGGAACGTAGGTCGAAGATGGGAGACAGGCGGCCCTTAAGGGTGCGGACCAACACGCAATTCTCGTCGAAGGATACGCACCTGGCGATCTAGCATGGCCTTCCCTTTGGCGCTATTGGCGGAACGCCCACCGACTATCTAATCACTCGCCGCAGGTCTATACGCGGCGAGTGATTAGATAGCAGAGAGAGCGTAGCGTTGAAGAGGGCACAACGATGAGAGTCGCATCAACTGACCATCTCTACCCTCATTTCTGATAAGCTACCTTTTCATCGTAAAATCCGCTTTGAATGGATTTCATGTTCTTATCATAACCTCCTTCCATTCTCCCCCCCCCCCCCCCCCGCAAGTCTTCCAGTTTCTGTACAAGTGAAAAGACACGCTTCAACTAGAAAGGATATTCGCGAACCCGTCATCTATTGTGCAAACGTTACAAAAACGTCGTGGTTCCTGTTTCGGAATGACGAAGTCCCTTGTTAGCTGTTATTTCGGCGGGGTGATTCAGTTCGCTTGTGGCTCTTCGGTCCTGTGTCGTGTCTCGGACGACAGCAAGCTGAGAATTGAAGTCGTTAGCACGCAAATTGTTGATGGGCGCAATTACTTGTGAACTTACGATTAGTGGTGAGCTAAATGAATTGTTTTTTCATCCGAGTTGTTTCAGAAAAGTTAATTTTACCAAGATTTTTGGCAGGTTATTCATGTTCGAAAGGTGAAAAAATGCGTGATGTACTTAAGTTATTCCTTCCTGACTGGTTAAACAAAAAAGACGTAGGATAGTGGCGCCTGGTCCTGCTCTCTTGTTTTTTTTTTCGCAGACTGGCGTACTTTTTGAAAACCCCTCGAGGATTCGTAGACATCGTAAAGGGATTTTGAAACGACGAAGACTAATGGGGTTGTTTTGGTTTTGTTTGTCATTCGGTGAATCGAGGATCGCTGAAGGCTATTTCTCTCTACTCTGTTTTATTAACACGTATGTTTCAAATAGTTTTGAATTAAAATACCCCAACTCCCCCCCTTGGTTCTTTTAATTAACCTTCGAAAAATCCACTGTTCCTGTGTAAAACAGGGTTTTGTTTACAAAGATTGGTCCCTCTTTGGACGGCAGCTGCAAAACCTTGGGTATATATGATGGTGATATGGACTCGTGGGTGTGGCCACTAAGGAAGTCTGCGATTGTTTCTAGAGTAGTCCGATGCTCAGCAAAGCACATCAGGATCGGATTGAGAAGCCATTTTCCTAGTATGATAGATTAATTGAATACCAGACCCGGTCGGCTATTGATACCGACCCGGACCGAACCGTGAATGCTGTGAAGCGCGGTACCCCCCCCCTTCCTGCCCTTTTTCTTTCCTCCCCTGCCACTCTCCCCTCTTAACCCTCCCCTCTGGCTGCCACGGCAGCATCATGTAGAATGAGGCTGAGTGTGTTCGATAGGTGTTTATATTTATGTTTATACACACGTTGTGGGTGTTATCATGATCATAAGTCAACATCGCGAGGTGTAGCTATTCGGACTCCCCGGTTTTGTTAGCGGTTGTCCGGGCGACTGTTAGAGAACGACCCAACCCCCTCGACAAACCGACACACAAAGGTTCTGCGTTTTATATAAATGACAGTGCAAATGCGTTCTGTGTGCTTACTTGCACGATTTTTTCGACTTATGAGTTGAGTTCTCTGACAAGGCAGCCTTGGTATTCTTTTTGTTGCACATTGCGCTCGTTCTTTTTCATTCGTACTCTTTTTTAACCAATTTGTGGGCTAATTTTCGGGAATTTCATGTATCGCTTATTTATAGGCGAAGAAATAATTTGATTGAGCTGTTCAAGTGTAGATTGCTTCATAGTGGAAGAGAATAGCAAGAACGTGGTACGGGTGAGGATGCCAGCTTGGAGGAGCTTAGAAGCATGCTATAGCAAGAACATGGGCTGAAAAGTCTTAATTTACTGCTGTCAGGGATCGGACGAGTGAACTTACGACTCATCCTGTGTTGCACTTGTTAGACAAATGTTGGAGTAAATTTTATAGCTCTGAAACGGCGCTGTTCTTTGGTCCTCCATCAATTATGCCGTGAGCGCCAAATGTTAGTGATTTTTTGAGGTCTCGTGACGAGTTATAAACGTGCAGTTGTAGTCACCCAACTGTTCCATCGTTTTTCATTCGAACGGTTCACCACCAAAGATCCTGCTCAAAGTACTTGCGTGACATTTGATTCTTTTCCCACGTATTGTTTGTCTGAATGGAGTTGGTTCTGTTTGCATAACTACGACACTTGGAAGTGGTTGCGGGCATTTGCATTTTGGTGGGCATCAAGAGCTACCATCATGGTAGTGGGTCTCACATGTTCATAATCAAGTTGGAAAGATTGCTCCTTAGGCTTTGTGAATTTCAAAAACGGAATTTGGTTATGTCTTTGGAACCTTCGATACCTTTGGTTGTGCAAGTATTCATTGTCTCCTCCCATTAAACGATTAATGTCAGAATCCAGTTTTCTCGCTAATTGTTCCGGTTTTTATTCGAAACATTAGTTGCTTCCGTTGTGGAATCATCTATGAGGTGAGATAGCTCGAGGTCGACTTAAGAAAGAGTCGAGGCTTTTTCCGAATCTAATATGAAATGATGATATGAAATAGACGGAAGCTGTGTAACGGTAGGTGTCCGAATACCACGCGCATTGCCAGATATGAACCTGGATCGAGCCCCCCCCCCGCACAGATGGATGCGTTGAGTCGGGCAATTGGGATCAAATTCGGAAGGTTGAATGAAAACGATGACTTTGCAGAAGCTGGTCATGCAAGTCACTTCTCAAGTCGCATTGAAATGTCGCCACTATTCTGAATGGAGGTATTGGGTTGGAGCATAATATCGTAGCGTTTTTTTTTCGAGCTACAAATTCAGTGAATACAAGTATTACCCAGGAAATCACATATATCATTTGAAAGTACTTCTTCCGCTCTACAATACCTTGTTTGCATTTTCTTCTATATTGTAAGTGTACTCAGATATGGTGCTTAGAAGTTGGAAAATCAAGGTGGGCGAAAATCTATATGAAAAAAAGCTGCCAAAATAGGAGTTTTTCGGAATCCATCGTCATCATCGAACCTTACTCCCTCAATTTCAAATCATATTCACGTCGTACAAATTGAGAATAATGAGGACTCTGAAAACGGGCTCAGTACCCTTTTTTAAATTCTGAATCCGGTAATTTCTTGCGAAATGGAATCAAAGTCGTAAATAATGACGAGAAGAACATCACTGATTAGTTTTATGCTTGGCTTTGCTTTTGGGTTTTGCTTTAAACGTTTTTGCCGAATGCGAGCGCTACGATATTATGCTCCAGTCCAATAGAATGCGTGGCGCACTCCCAAAGTCCATGTTGATTTCACCCAATCTTCCTCCATTTTTGCTCAAGGTAGGCAGGGCCTTAACGGGGCTTTTAAAACATACGTAGTTGAGTCAAAGCGATAGCGTCATCTAACCGAGTGCTTCATTGTCTTGAAAAGAATGCCGCCACATTCAGCAGATTTCTCTAATCCGACACAAACTGATGTTTTCTGTCTTTTCTTACACGGAGGTAATGTCGCTGCCCTTCCTTGCTTTCGATGTGTTCGTCTGGTCTAATGCTAAATGATTGTGGATGGGTACGTAAACACCATTAATGGTAATTGTGAGCGCGGTCCCAAGTGATTCACTTCGATCGCATGGAGAACTCGAAAAAAGGGCTAAATATAGCTATTATAAGGTTGGCATAGGCATTGTAAGCCGTTCATCTTTTCATCACCCGAGGGAGGAAATATGACGTAAAGGCAATGAAATAGAGAAGGTACGCGAAAAAAATGGTGGAATTTTATGACACTGCGAAAATTTCTTACGTCTCATTCTCAGCAAGCAAAAATTCTTGAAATAAGAGCAGTGGGCAGCGAGGAAGGAAGGAGCCATTTATCACCCATCTCCTCATTTTCTGCTGTTTATATATGATTGACTTGTTCTACGCGCAAAGCAATCCCTCTTCTCGAGGCTCTTCCTGAGTGTAACCAGCCAGATTTCTAAACTTTGGTGTTCTAGATTCCGTGTATTTTCTCGAAGGCTTTCCTTGAATGACTCAGAAGTAATTCTGGTATATACAAAGTTGACTTTCCTTTGAAAATGACTTCTGATCAGGAAGTGATCGATCTTTGTTGGAAAAAAATCGTTTCCGCCGAAGACGATAACAATTCCTTCAAAAACTGTGTAAGACCTGCACTTTTGTGGAATGCTTAAAATCTGTTTGTGACCACTTGTGAGACACTGCCCGCGTAAAAACTTGCCTGTCGAGTATTTCGCTGAATGTGAACTGATAGGGGTGGTTTTGCTTTGCAGTGGGGAGGGTGCAAGACATTCCAACTTAATGGCCCTTGAACCTTTTCAAAAAGAGGTGGTTCTCTAGCAAAACTTATTTGATCTATCAAAACTATTTTCTCACTCCACTTATATTTATTTATTTATTTACTTCATATACAGCTTGTAGGTGTGGCATAAATTATATGTAATTCGATTCGAAGGAATCCTCAACGATTTCTATTCAAGTGGTCTTTTGTGTTGAAATGGATGGTAGGAATTCCAGCTCTGGGTTTTTTCATTATGTTTGATGGTTGGAGTGAAAGTAGGATTTAGTGGGTGGGGCCTGTAGGGGACCCTCTCAAAGTTGATGATAGTGGTGGAAGGCCGTAAAAATTGTGAAGGAGCGAACGCGAAGTCTCTTGCTCCATAGAAATCTCACATATTTTTCTACCAGCACAACACCAGTTCCGGAGGAATATTTCCATTTCTCTAATCTTCCTTTGTGAGCATGACCTTTGAGAAATTGCCGTGCGCAAAGGTTGTTGACGTTCCACATAAGCGAATATTTCGTTAAGAGTAGTGATGGGGTCTTGGGCTGCACTATAACTAAAGCCAGTGAAGTTCGGTGTGGTTCACCTGGTTCAGTGAAATTGAACTTGGCGTTTAGCGCTGGTCTCATTTTCGAATTTCCACCTGTTACCACAGGCTCACACATATGAATTCAATGCCAAATATGGCTTTAATGTGGTAATCTGATTAGGTCTGTTTGTTGAGTGGCGAAGTGGGGCTTTCTGTGGACAAACGTGCTATCGCAGAGTCAACAGGACCCTGCAAAGGTCGTGAAATGCACCTCAAAGCAGACCGCCCAATTGATGGCCGTTAACCTTGACTTTTCCACTTCTTTTTTGTTGTCTCGTAGTACGCAATGACCGCGTAAATTGTTCATTGACAGAGTGGATTTCTCAATGACAAATCGCTGTGGTTCCACCCCGCGTGTTATCATTGATAGCACGCGTGAAGCACCGCCCGACGACGGCAATCAAGCCGCTGGTGGCAGACGGTGTGGAAAGACGGCTGACACATAGTGAACCCATTGCATTGTATTCTTACTCTGCTATGTAAATATTCAACAGCTATTGTTTTCTTCGAGGTGGAAAATCCCTCTGTGATCGCTTATCAGATTAGTCCTTTCCCGCGCGTACTTTTTGTTCCCTGTTCGACGCTCTTTCGCTGTTTTTCCTTACTGTTGTTGCGCATGGCCCGTTCTTGTTTTCGACAAGGCGCGACCATCAGAAGTTGTTGTGTCTCGATTTCGCGCTATTTCGTCTGCTCGTAGCGTCGAAAACAAGCGTTTGAACAAATTAGTCTGGATGTCTTGGCCCGAGCGGTGGAGATTCTGACACACGAAGGCAGCTTAGATGTCTGCTAAAGTACATACGAATTGTAATACTTTCAAATGTCTTGTGAGTTGAACCTTCTCTGAAGCTCTCCTGTGCCAGGCTCCGATAACCATAAATGAAGTGCGTGGGTTTTGCCTGCTAGACTTTGTTGTACCCATTTTGCTGAACGTTACGCTACGAGGCTTCTTAAGTTAGCTGATTCCCGCTTGCCCAACGTTTTCCTACGAACCCTTAAGAAATAATTGGGATGCGGCCAGAGAGTAGTAGACATCTTGTTGTTGCTATCATAGTTCAGTGTTGTGAGGATTTCACGGAGAATAACGACGAGGCGGGCCAGGGAACTTATTGATTAAGTGTCGGGTGAACTGGGAGGGCCGGATCTCTGCCCGCGCAGTTGTAGGCTGAGTGCGGGGCGTGAAGGCTCGCCTACGGATTCGTTCCAGGCTCTAAGATGATCCCTACGGCCGCAGTTGGATATGGACTTTTTGTTTCGGGGTGTTTACAGATCAGTAATATGTGGGAAAATGATCTAAACAATTCTTCTATGAGATCCGTCCATATTCTAACCCGCACTTGAATATTCAACTTTCATAGGCTGAACTTTGTTAGAAATGCGTTGGGAGTTGCTTGTATCCGTAATTGCTTTCGTTATGAAATATCGGCATGTTTTTTTCTATCTCGTCAAGCCATTCAATGCCGCTAATCTCCTCGAATGTCGAGCTGCCCAGGCGTCATTTTGTCTCGCTTCATGTCATCGCAGCGACTTGTTCGCCCTGATTTTCCGGTTTTCTTACGTTTGATCGGACTTCCGCGTTCATGATGTTTTCGATCGTTGTTCATGTGAGTGTGTACAGTGCCGACTGGTGGACATGGTACAGTAGTCTGTTGTAGATAACCTCGATCAGTTATGAGCATTCCATGCCCTCCGCCACCTGGCGAGGAGCCCACGGCATATCAGAGCGGATCTCAAGGCAAAAAGGTGAGCTGAAGTGTTTTTGCGGGGTTCAGAAGGGAACAGATCCAGCAGCAGCTGAAATTTCTTATTATAGATCCGCATAGGAATATGTGCTATGAATCGCAAAGCGACGAGCAAGCCGATGAGGGCTATCATGTCGAAAATTGTCGATTATTATAAGGTGAATCATTCATGTTAGCTTGTATTGCTATTATGGGATCGTAAAAGTATCCGTCGGGTTACGGTAGAGTTTTTCTCTTGGAAAATTCATCTGCCTTATATTGCACCTTTAATTAAAATTTTATTTATTTGGGATGAATTATTCATCGTTAGATTCTTTCTGTACTTCTTTTTTCTTTATTAGTGGTACTGTATCGACATAGTCATTTATTTCTGGTGAAGACCTTCCGCGGAAACGAGCCTGTCTTGGAAATGCTCTCTAGTCTTGATATGATAACGAATAATCAGTGCCGGGTGTGGTGATAACTTGAGTGTGTTTACACAGCTGATCAATGTACGACGATCTTCGAGCCCTTTTCGTAAGCAATTAGAAGGTGGGGAGACTGTACAAAATGTAAAGGCCGGTCTGCATTGAAGTTGGAAGAGGGAGATAAGGGTTTAGTGAAGGTATGGGTCGGCTGTTTGATGCCCCTGAAAGGTAGTAGTTCATAATCCTTATTTTAGCTCTCAGAAAGATGTTCAACATTATCGCGAAGGTATTTTTGAATGCCATTCGAGCGCTTCAGATTTCTGGGCTTCATGGGAAGTATGGGACCGTATAGTGCTTCTTAGGTGATTTGCTCTAGTAGCCTCAATTTCTTCTAGATAGATTATGAAGGACTTTTCGTGACTTGGCTGAAGGTATGCTTAAGGTCCAATTTTAAGAGGTGAGGGAAGAGGAGAGTTGAGCGCGGGCCGAGGAGCTGGGTTTTCTGGTTTTGTTTTTTACTGGATGTGTTTGAATGTAGTTTCCATTTTGATTACCCGTTCACGATATTAATTGCACATTAGCCCCGATAGATTCCGCCGGTGCCAGTTATTTGTTGGATTAATGCAATTACAGACCGCAAGTGTTGTATTCAACGGGTGTTTGCTTGTTCTAGCCTAATCCATTAAAAATTCGGGTTTATCTCCTATCGCTTTTCTTTTAGTTTCCTTTGGCAGGGGTTTGGAATACTTTGGAGAAGAAGTGGTAAGGCTTGATCAGTGCAATCACCTGTAGTTTCACACTTCTGGGCGATTTTCTCTGTGTCCCGTTGCCCCTGAAGTAGGTGTATGCGTTGTAATTGATCTGTCTGGGTACGTTTAGCTTGGTGTCGTAATGTTTATCGTGCAGATCAGTGGGTTCTCGAGTACCACGTGTGTCTCGTTGCGAGCTCTTGTGATCAATGACGTTGAGGAATTTGACCGGAAGTGTTGTCAATGTGATCCGATAACTTTCAGAGCGACCTTCACTTTTCATTTCTGATCACAGGTTTTTGTAATAATGTGACCCTGGCTATAGCGGGGATGCGTTTCTGTGCCTTTGAAACCTAACGAGGTAGGATTGCTTAGCTTATTGCAGGTTAGGGTTACGTTTGTAGAAAACTAGGCAAAGAATCTACTCAGGAATACCTAATTTCATTTTAAATTATTCTGGCCCTTAGGCGAATTGATACAGTGCAGTTAGAGTTCCTGTTGTAGACTTTGTCAGATGACTGCTGATGCTCGAAATGTTACACTCTCCCAAATGGTGCCACTCACTCGTCATGCTCTACCCACTCCCACACCCGTTGCGTTGGCGTGTGAACCGTTGTGTCGTCTCGAGTTTCAAGCGGGGGTTCAGATAAGGATTGGCTAGAATGAGCCTACCCATCTCCGCCTTGCTTGGTGGATATTAGGATTTTACGTGACTCTTACAGACAGACGTGGCACTATTTACCCTTTACTGCCCCACTCCTCGAGAACTGAGCCGGATTTTTATCGAAATTGGTCATTGACTGTGAATTTGGAAACTTGCCTTCGGGGGTAATTCGACCCGTAGAACACGAATATCACATTTGTTTACCGCTAGAACGCCTGGCGCTCGCGTCAGAAGCGCCGGCGCCAAAAGGCGCCAGAACATCTCGGATCCCCAAATTCGCTGGAAAGTTGTCCTCAGAGGTATTTTGACCCGTAGAATATGATTATCACATCAGTTTGTTACGAGTGAACCTGTAGCCTGCGCTACGAGCGCCCGCGCAAAACTGTTGTGATAGCGCCGGCGCCTGTGGCGCGGGCGCCAAGCGTTTTCGCTCTAAACCGGTATTATATTCGTGATCTACGGGTCAAATTACCCCTGAAGGCAAGTTTCTAGCAAAATCCACAGTCATGGACGAATTTCGATCAAAATCCGGCTCAGTTCTTGAGGAGTGGGGCAGTAAAGGGTAAATAGTGCCACAGACGTTTATGAGTTTTGAATTAGCACTCGGGGATCGAGAAGTTGTCATAAGGTGATTTTGAAGAACTCTGGTAATCGTCAAAAAATTTCTGGCCATGGTTTGAGGGGTCCTTGAAAGGAATAACGCTATTAGACAGGGTATTTTGTGTGCAAAAGAGACGGCTCCCAAGTATTCTCCTGGGAATTGTAGTTCAAAATTAATGAGGAAGCTGGCTGCTTCTGGCACAGCTTGAAGTAAATTCCCGTAAATCATCGTGAAAGTGCGGAGATCCCACTTGGCGATTGGTGTTTCTATTTTCGCTAATTGCTAGCACTTAACACATGGCGTATTCACAAGTTCTCTGAACTTCAAGAGGGCGACAAGCCAAGTGCATGGCGCAGAACTGAATATTTTTTTGGTTCTAGAAAGATGATTTTACAGTCACAGTTCAGGATCGATTCCCGTGTGGGGCAAAGTGTTTTGGTCATAACGCGGCGTACTTGTGGTAATTATGATTTTGTGATTTCAGGATTGGCTCGAGTACTTCATTTTCCCCGAGTCCGTAATAATTCATGAGCCAGTGGATCGGTGGCCACTTTGCGATTGCCTCATCTCGTTTCATTCCACCGATTTTCCTTTACACAAGGTCAGTGTTTATTTTTTATCTACACATTATTTGTTATTTATTCCGATTATTTTTTGTTATTCCATAGGAAGAGAATGGTTTTTTTCCTTGTTTTTGTACAGAAACAGTTTTCTTCTTCTCAAATAACCTCTTTCAGGCGATTGAATATGTGAAGCTTCGAAAGCCATATGTTATTAATGATCTCAAGAGACAGTATGATTTGGTTCGTTTTAATCGTATTTTCTGATTTTTACGACCGCTTACATACTTACTATTTATTAATCATGAATTTCAGCTAGACCGTCGGAAGGTGTTCCGCACGTTGGCCAAAGAAGGCATTGAACATCCTCGTCATGGTGTTTTAATGCGGAAGCGATTCCAACGAAGGAAGGTCGGTTCCTGCGCGTTTATGAGTTTTATGTGTTGACGTAGGAGACTGAAGGCGCCGTGTAATGTGAAAATCGAATTTCCAAATAGCGGATAATAGAGATCCTAACTTGCTGTCTGTAAGAATTCAATTTCCCAGCCCAGCCAGGCAAATTCTTTTTTCTGCACTTTCTGTATAGCTCCAATTTTCTGCGGTGTGGGATGCTAGATTTGGGATTGTAATATTATATTTGTGGCTAACATGAAAGTCTCGAGGGAAGGGGAATGGGTATTTGGAAAGCAAGACTGCGCCATGCATTTGTATATAACATGGAAATGCAGTGGCGCTTGGGTCCATCCGCCCAATCGCTGAAGTTATGTGCCATTTATAAACCCCACTTTGAAGTCAGGTGGCCCTCTGTAAAACAAGAAAGCTGCAACTTCATATAGCAATGAATTCCATCTAACCAGAAAGCATTTCGAATCGTTGGGACCAAAACTTCGACCGCCTTACGAACATCATAATTTTGCTTTCTATAATAGTATTTTTTTAAATTCTGCGTTTTAGACGGAATACTGGTAGAGCACAATGACCATATCGAAGTGAATGGCATGGTGTTCAATAAGCCGTTCGTCGAGAAACCCGTCTCAGCTGAGGACCATAATATCTACATCTACTATCCGAGCTCAGTTGGTGGAGGGTCCCAACGATTATTTCCGAAAGGTAACTAGCGAGTTTTTCATATTGCATGAAAAATAAGCTGAAAGCATTGAATTTCAAATAATATTCTTGCATATTTAATTTATGGGTGCTCATTTTCTTCCTTGTTAGATTGGTGTGCACTACAGTAGCTCCTTTAGGGTACTGTAACAATTAACGGGAAATTGGTGAAATCAGCGCATGTAAGTGTCTTACGAATACGGAATGTCCTTTTGCTAACAATGGAGATTGAAAGATTTTCTACCAAACCCCTCCGATACATAATTCTGCGGTGTCTGATTGTGCTTCTACCACTGTCGCTGCTTTTCCACGCCCTTAACAATTTCTGTTGGTGTACGCTTATTGAATATTTCGACACGAATTTTGTAATTATCTTTTGATGTGTTTGACTGAAATTTAATGAGGTGTGAGGTGGTGAGCTAACAGTGGTGTCTGCTGTGAATCCAACTAATTGGCTTCGGGTGCTTCCCTACTGAGTGTTTGTCAGAAAGATAGATTCGATATTCAGAAATTCAAAAGTTGGCATATGCTCTATCTCAACATCAAATTGTCTAAATTCCTATGAGTCAGTGAAGGAGGTTGAACGTTCTAAGGAAATGTCGTAAGGGTTTTGGGTGAAGAATTTCTACGAAGAGCTCAAAATTCAGGGTGAAAGGAATCCTCATTTCTGGACAATGTCCCTTTTCTGGGCAATGGAGAACATAGTGTAAATATTATGCAAGTGGTCTCTCTACCAGTTCCACTTCTTGACCACCACTCTGGATCGAATCCACATCATGCGAAGCAATCCTTCCACGATTTTTCTGGAGGGATGAAAACATTGGTTTCCCAGCTGCCTGAATCGCATTTAAATGCCACCTCGTTTTTGCTGGGAGTGAGATGCCTGGTGCATCCCCAACGCAGTTAGCAATCAGCCCCATATGATTTCCTTTTTTGACTGCTCCTTGAACTTACCCATATCTAACAAAGTTAATCCTCCGAATTTCAACACCGGTCAACTTCGTGTTGTTTGACCCAATGAAGAGTGCAGGTGTAGATCACTGCTTGCCGGATGGAACTGTAGGCAAATATAGGTGAATTCCAGCACAGCAGTGTGGATTTCAGATCAATAATCGAAGTAGTTGGTACTCTCCGGTGAGCGAAGTGCGGAAGGATGGCTCTTACATCTATGAAGATTTTATACCGGCCGACGGGACAGACGTGAAGGTGAGGCGCATTTCTATTTCCATCCCTCAGTTCCACTTCTGAGCTTTTCACTCTTCTAACAATAACTTAATCAACCAGTTAAATTTGAGCCAATGTACTGTTTTGTAGGTCTACGCCGTCGGTCCGTACTATGCTCACGCTGAAGCTCGGAAAGCACCTGGTCTCGATGGAAAAGTCGAGCGAGATGCTGACGGTAAAGAAGTACGGTATCCGGTAATACTGAGCCACAAGGAGAAGATGATCGCTCGACGAGTGGTGCTGGCGTTTGGCGTAAGTTTGCTTCTATTTTCTTTGAGGTTTTTCGTTGAGAATTGGAACGTATTGTTCCTTGTAGCTACTAAATGGAATATTCTGATGCAAACCAGCCATATGTAGGAATTCCTCTATAGGAAGTGCCACAATAACTCTGGAATTGCATTAGGAATGGCTTTATTTATTCTGTTGTTTGCCAGTGCCAAGAAAGTAATCAGTGAGGAATGCTGTCGAATGGCATTTGTTTGTTGATTGATGGCATGGCAAACAACAAAGTCACCGAGGTGTTAATTGTAATGTGTGTCCTGGATCCTGTAAAAACTAGCTAGGGGCATGAAAATGTTTATTTTCTTGCAAACGTCATATTAATAGTTAGTTTCATATCAACTATGACGATGGAGTCGAATTTCAGCAAACCGTATGCGGATTCGATTTACTGCGAGCCAACGGGAAGTCCTATGTCTGTGATGTCAACGGCTTTTCGTTTGTAAAGACGTCAACTAAGTATTATGAGGTAAGCATCAAGTGATTTTTTGGGAACATGTTTTCTGGAGATATTGAAATTTATTAATTATATTTTCCCTAATTTTTTTTGGAATAGATATGATTTTTCAACTCCTGAGTTTTTACCTTTTGAAGATTGCTATCGAATCATTTCTCTTTGAAGGATACAGCGAAAATTCTTGGCAACACTATTATGCGTCGACTGGCGACAACGATGAGTGTACGGATACCATACCAGTTGCCGGTTGGAGAGCAGGAAGCCCCGCCGTTGCTCGATCTAGGCCTTGGAGGTGAGCATTTTAGCTTGTCTGTGGTACTTCCATTTCTAGAATTTTTTGGCGTTCTTCAAAATCAATATTTGGTGATTTTATTAAAATTTTGAGTTTATTCTCATATTTACAATAATCTTTACCATGCCTGTTGTAATACGGGCTGTTTGAGGTGTTGTATGTTTTGTCGATTAAATTATGAAATGGTGTTTTAAGATGATCCTCCGATCGTATCGACCCCGTCAGGAAAACTGATGGAGTTGAGATGCGTGTTAGCCGTGATCCGTCACGGGGATCGTACTCCAAAGCAAAAAATGAAGGCATGATTTGTATTTATAGTTGTCATTTTTCATGATTTAATAACATGTCTGGCAGTTTACTACACCGATTTTATACCACAAATTCCTAACTGATCAAGTATTTGTCAGTGAATAAAAATCTGTCTTTTCAGGTTATTGTGCATGATGAGCGGTTTTTCGCGCTATTCAAAAAATACGATGGATTCAAGAAAAACGAGATCAAAATGAAGCG
>MU869320.1:42166-61718 GCA_036418205.1 Ostertagia ostertagi | reverse complement strand
TGTGAATTCTTCGATACCAGCGGAATCTAGGGACCAGTATGTGTCCCATTGATCTTCGTCCGATACTGGTATTTCTTCTGAGGTTGCAATGTTTTGAATTGCCTTTTGTTGTTTCTGATATTGCCTGCTCGCATCACTTCGCTCTTGACTTCCGCTGAGTAGGTACCCCAATTTGGATGGTACTGCGAATAATACTGAAGGAAGGATATATTGAGGATCAGATGTGTGCAGGAAAGGCCACAATTGGTCGCAGCCTAGAAGAAGCTGGAGGTTTACTAGAGTCTCCGTAGCTTCTGGAGGGGTGATGTTCTTAGTTCGTAGGTATTCCGCGTCTTGAGGCGTGAGGCTAACTTTCTTCGCCTTTTCGGTTATGACGTCCGTTTTGTACAGAATAACCTGATGTGGGTTCCCTTCTGAGTCTAGCACTTCCAAGGATGTAACTTCATACTTTTCCTTTTTCGGAATGCTCGATCCAAATGTGTAGACTGATAGGTCCACTGTATCCATCGTTTGTAGATTGAGTTCTTCGGCTATTTGCGATCGATAAATGATCGGTCTGCGCCCGTATCCAGAAGGAATCGAACTTGTTTGGTCTGTCCTGTTTCTTGGTTTGCTACGGTCGCAGTACCAGTGAGTAAGAGAACCTTTCCATATTGATTAGAATTCTGATGGTTGGACACATTGAGAGTTGAGGTATCCTCTTCGTCTTCAGTTGGTGTTTCCTCATTTTCTGCGGTGGTAGCCAAGTTTTGTCGATTAACTTGTGTCCTATCTTCATATACACATTTTTGATGGGCGACGCCTGGTGCAGTTGTATGTTGTTGCATGTTGTTTTTTCTTTGTGGGGTTATTTCCACTGGCATTTTCGCACCTTGCCGTTTCGGACATAAGGAGGAGTGATGCTTTTTTCCTTCGCATATGTTGCAGCCTCGGCTAGTGCATTCCTTTAAGTGGTGTCCTGGTTTGACACAATTGAGACATCGCTTATTTCGTAGTAAGAATTCTGTTCTTTTCTTGATTGTGTCGACTTTCTGGCATGCTGCTGATAAGTGGTTCGCCATGTCGCAATAGATGCAAGTAGACCGTGCGAACTGATTTGTTGGGTTTCTTTCCTTTTTGTCCTCTTTTATTGTAATCGATCTGTTCGGTTCATTGTTGCATTGGAAACAATCGCTCTGGCGCAGCATTGTTGTCACGTTTTCTTCCATTGTGATGACACTGTCGAGGTCTGCGAGGATATCTTTCAGTAACCAGTCCTCTTCTGTGTGAGCCGAACTCAGGCGTATCCTTAATGCTCTTCTCTGAAGCTTCTGATTGAATTTTGAAAGGATCTTCCGAGCAAAAAAGGACCCATTAAGGTCTACTTTTTTGAACTCCAGCTGGGTGGTTATTGAGATTATGTAGTCCAACAGTTGCCTCTGGTCTTCGATGCTTGGGCCTCTCGCTTTGGCCCTCTCTAACCTGGTCTGCAGGTCATATATCAGTTTTGACTTGTCCCCAAATTTGGATTTGAGCGCCTTTACTGCGGCTTCATAATTCTCGTCCGTGACGGGGTAGCGTTTGATCGCTTCCTTTGCATCTCCTTTTAGGCTGAGCAGAAGATAATTGAATTTTTGAAGATTTGAGAGGTTCTGCTGGTGAACATTGGCACTAAAAAGTGCCCAAAAGTTCTCGAAATCCTTGATTCTTCCCGTGAAAGTAGGGATTTGAATAGCTGGAAGCTCCACTTTCGCACATGGAATTTCTCTTGGAGCAGGTTCGCTGTGGGAAGAGGCTGTTGTTGCTGTTATTATTGAAGCTCTTTTAACTTCAATTTGTATTTTCAGCTGTTCTGCAGCTTCGAGTGTTGTGATAGTTCTCGCAATATAATCCTCTATTTGAGTTTCTTGTTCGCTAGTTGACGGTTCTTCTTGCTGGTCCACCGCATCCGTGAAGTCACGTAGCGTTTTTGAGACCCTGTTCATTGATGCGTTCAGTTCCGCATCCATTTCAACAAGGACTTGCTGGGTTAGGGCTCGATCTGACTGGATCTCGCTTGAGATTTTTGCAACACGTTGGTCTAAATTGTTGCAGTTTCGCGTCAATAATATTTTCTGCACCTTCAGCTGGGTAATACCCTTCATTTTTCAAATAAAGGAAGAGTAGGTATCGCAAAAACTTCGCCGAAATATTCGCGAGTTCGCTGAACGTTTTTGGTGAAATCGTACCTGTAACTCGTCCTTCTGTCGGGTCCTTATTTGGAGCCGATGCACCATGAAATGGGTTGGGGTGATCGAACCCTTTGTTTGTGTGTAGTGCCACGCGGGCTTGTAGTTTGCAACCTCAAACTTGGGTAATTAAACGTTTACTAAGAAATAAACAAGTGACAAACAGAACAAGTAACGAAACAATGATGTGAACTACAACAAGAAGTCAAAACGTGAAGATTGATCAGTATATCAAAGGATCGTTATCGCAAAGGAGTATTCTTATCACAATGAGAGGAAGGTGGTTACAATAGTGACAACAAATATGCTAGATACAATAGTGATGATAGCAATAATGAGACAATGAGACTAGACTATCGTGACAGGAATAATGAGGCCGATGACAGCAACAGTGATACCGTAATCGCATAGTCGCAGTGGCGCTTAGGGTACTTGCGGTGTTGCAGTGTCGCAGAATCGCAGAATCGCCGGAATTATTAGAGAGAAAGGAACTAGAGAAAACTGGGCTCTCGGCCTTTTCTCGCTCCTTTTATATCACTCTTTTGGCGCGCGATCACGATAAGCCTCGGGATGTCAATACGGTTCCACCATCAAAGATAAATCAGTGAATCGAAGTGATTCCGCGATAAGAGTTTTAATTACGTGATCACAAATTGCAATTGTTTTCCTGGGCGGAGGGTTAATTGCAAAAGATCTACTATCGGGACTATTTTTCTATAGCTACAACATAACTTACAATAAGAGATAACGTGAATCCTAAAATCACGAAAAGTACCTCCTTTGGCATGATGACCCATTACGTAAAAGAACATTCGATCTGGAATCAGAAGTAACGGTCAGAAGCGCGCATCACAAGCAGTAAACATTAACTTATTGCCTCACACTAAAGCCTAATCTGTTTCACGACGATCGTGATCTCAGCCACGAACGTTGACGCGGAGAGCCTGAGCTCTCTCAGGCTCTCCGCGTCAGCGTTTTTGTCATCTTTGAAGGTTCACAGCTTTCTCAGAAAAACCATGTAGCAGTTTTAGCGTTTATATTGTAAGCAGTGTTCAAGACTGTCGATAGCCTAGGTTTCTTTTCAAAATTCCATAGGAATTTCGAAGCATTTCGTGTTTAGTGCGGTCCGTCTAAACTTCACGGCATTTTTCTGCTCCAATTTCTCACTCATTCGTTCAGGACTCGTAGAATTCTTCACGCGGCCCATGTATCACATCGTCACGACGTAAATGGTCTATAAGATTCTGCTATTCTAGGAACCTATGTCAGGCTCAAGCCACTGTCTAGCCTTGTGGACTCGGGCGAATTCATTCACGAAACGAACTAGAAAAATGGAATTCGCAACCGGTAATCACACACTGCGAGATTGGTCAAAAAAGCATCGGTGGTGTCATGATGCTGGCAAAGTGGGTACTGTTCCAGTACAGATGAACTATCCTGGGTTGAATAACAATTAACGCTGATCGATGAACAGAGGCATATAGCCCAGTTTCCCAGTGGTGCATCATACCTCTGCCATATCAAAGGGAGCGCAGAAAAGGGTGCAGCGTTGAGGATGTCATGTGCGAATTGCGAGGCGTGTTAACCAGCGAATCGAACTTTGTGCCAGCGAGTCGAACGATGTACCAGCGAGTCGAACTAGGTACCAGCGACTCAATAGTGGCGGGACCCAACTTTCAAAGGAAGCCCGCCACATTCAAACAGTGTCACGTGACAGTGGACGCTGTTTGAAAGTGGCCACTTCCTTTGAAAGTTGGGTCCCGCCACTATTGAGTCGCTGGTACCTAGTTCGACTCGCTTGTACATCGTCGACTCGCTGGCACAACGCTCGGATCGAGCGAATCGCTAGCGAATCGCTCGATTCGCAAACTAATGACATTGGCCGTTCAGTTAACCACGCCTGTAAGTTCAAGGTGGACTAGGCTTCAAATACGAAACCTTCAGTCCTACAAGATGCAAACAGCACATGAGGAATAAGCCCAGATCTAAATAAGTAGAATTCGCACCGAGAGCCAAGGCGGAACACTACAGGGTGAGAATCGTGTCGAGGACGTGGTCGTAGAAATACGACTCCCTCCTCAGATCGACTTGGCACGAACCCCCTTAAAACAGAGCAAAATTACAACAGCCTCGATCAGCGGTCGATTCATCGACCTTTTCTCGAACCTTTTCCTCGACCGATATTCACCCTGGAACACTAGGATGCGAACGCTAGGAGACAGGACATTGAAGAAAATTTTTGTCAGCGCAAACTCGCTCCCAACAGCCTGCCCACTTTTCAGGTTCCAGATGACCCAAGTAGTTCAATAGAGATGAAACTTTTTGTGAAGCCCTAAACTTCAAATTCAGGAGTGTTTCTACTGTGGTGGGACCACTGAACGTTGTCTGCCGTACGCTTGGTATTTTCCGGGATGTGAGCTCAATGACGTCAGGCATAACAAATGTTGGGGTGAGTGTTCTCATGTTTTCTTTCAACTGGCAAGGAGACATTGCCCTTCATAGACTACAAGGTATTTGCTCTTGGTCCGGTTAATTCAGCAGTTAGCTGAATAGTTGCAACGGTGGTCTTACAAGGGAGATCTTTCAGGACATGGAGCGCTTTTCCAAAACAGTTTTCTGATTGTTGTAGGGAACACAAAACCTTTGGTCCATTTTTCCTGAACGCCCCAGGAATGTCAAAACAGCGGGGAAGAAATGGTCCAAAGTTCGATCCTCCGTGATGACAAATTTTTGCAATTCATGTTGGCGCCTCCAAATTGCCGCAAAACACGACAATGACATCTATTCTCGACGATGGCGCCATTTGGCGGCAATCTGGGGGCGCCAAACTATATTGCAAAAATTAGTCATCACCGGGGATCGAACTCTGGACCATTTCTTCACCACTGTTTTGACATTCCTGGAGGCGTTCAGGAAAAATGGATCATGGTTCTGTGTTCCTCGCATGAGCCCCTACAACATGCAGAAAACCATTTCAAAAAAGCTCCATGTCCTGAAAGGCTTCCCTTGTTAGCGCTCTTTTGTTGTTTGGCCGCTATTCCAGGCGTCAGAAAGTTCAGTCGTGTCTGGGGAATAGGGACGTGTCTTAGAGTCTGTGAGGGAGGAGGGTACTGCAGGCAGGACCAATAACATAGCAAATCAAAAAAATGGATTAGACTCCATAGATGCGACCTGGACACTTTACCTTTCCACGAACCAAAAATGCTCGCTCACCGTGTACTGTGCTGCAGCCCTCAGCGATTCTTGGAGCTAAATGTGGGTGCTGTAATCCCCGCTCATCATCATTGCGACTGTCCATCCCCTTGTCAACAGAAGAGCGGCTCATAGTGCAGTACTGGTGGACGCTTCTGCGGCCTAAAACAAGACCTAATGTCACACTTGTGTTTATAGACCGCAATTTTTATTGTGTGCATTTTGTCGTATTGTATGTATTTTTCAGTGAATATCTCAGCCGTGATCGTTGTGCTCAGCGTCATTTCCGGAATATTACTAGGTTTTGGGTGTGTGTTGTGGTGTGTGTGTGTGCGGGTGGGGCGGGTGTGTGGGGGGGGGGGGGGGGGGGGGGGGGGGGGGGGGGGGGGGGGGGGGGGGGGGGGGGGGGGGGGGGGGGGGGGGGGGGGGGGGGGGGGGGGGGGGGGGGGGGGGGGGGGGGGGGGGGGGGGGGGGGGGGGGGGGGGGGGGGGGGGGGGGGGGGGGGGGGGGGGGGGGGGGGGGGGGGGGGGGGGGGGGGGGGGGGGGGGGGGGGGGGGGGGGGGGGGGGGGGGGGGGGGGGGGGGGGGGGGGGGGGGGGGGGGGGGGGGGGGGGAAAAAGGGGAGGGAAGGGAATTTGTCGAGTAAGCAAACATTGCGAACAATGTAGCCGTGAAAGTGTCAAACGTTGAATGTCAAACAGGCCCGGCCCAGGTTTGGCCGAGAGGCGTCTCAAACAAAAAATCGAGATAAACCTGGAGAACCCTGTGTACACATCCTGCGATATGTCAGAGGCATACTACGTCCAACCCCCTCACATCTTCGTATCTGGCCTAACCTGCTCGCTGGCAGCAATTACGAATGTGTGATTCACCAATCACAGTCGGGTCGCAGCATGGCGTGCGACAGCGAATGCCTGTCAAAGGCGAGTCGTCAGAGTCCGCAGATTCGATTTGCGCGATTTCTGGCGATTTTCGCGATTTGCGCGACGGGTCACGGAAATTACAAGTGCCCATCCATACTGCAAGGTGTTCTCCAATCCCGCCGTCACTTCTGCTTGATGGTTATGGTTTAATGGAGACTGCTCATGATTCCACTTGTTTCATATCCAGTGTTTCAATTGTTCAAATGGGGCACTTGCAATTTTTGTGATTGGTTTGGTTTGATTCCTGAAAAAAATAGGAACGATTCAAGAGCATTTCAATGAACTAATAGACATTGAACATGAAACAAGTAGAACCACAAACATTCGTCTTCCAATCTTTACTGCCAAGCAGAATTCGCAGCAGGATTAAACAACACCTCGCAGTATTCATCGGGCACTTCCAACTCCTGTGATCCATCGCAGGTTTCGCGAAAATCGCAAAAATCGCGAAAATCGCGCAAATCGCGAAAATCGCGCAAAGGATCGCGGACTCTGACATCAGCCAAACACTTCGACGCCACAACTAGGTCCTTTCTTCCAAGTTTATTGAGAAGTGTAGCTAATGACAACAATGTATTAGGATCACGGCATGTGACGGATCATACTATCCTCCCTGCCCTCCTGACATGTTTTGAGATATGAACAGTGAAACGTTCAATAAATCGTATCCATTAAAAGCACAATGGTTCGTCTCAGAAGACGATAAAGAGCTTTCCTAGCGTCACAGAAAATGTGAACAGAAATCCAAACAGAAAGTATGCATCTTCTCCGCGAACCGTCATTTTGAATAGGCGCCGCAACAAGGGGGCTTCAGAGAATTTTCTGAGTTTCCATGGAAATTATGCCGGCCGAAACGAATGAAATCAATTAGTTCCTTTTTATTCATTTATTTATTCAAATGCACACCAGCTGCGTCACATAATCAAGACCAACGACATCAGACAGATTTTCAGTTCGGAATCAATTTTGAATAGAATGGAAAAGTAGGAGATAAGAGATGAAAAATAAGATAAAGCAGAGAAGCTGTTCTCTCAGCTGCTGGAATGACACGACCCGAACCTGAAATCGTCAAGTGGACCTTGGTAAATGAGTACGATGTAAAATGGTTCGCCTTCTGTTCTGCCCCCACCCCCACTCCACAACTCCCTTAGCCCCATGAAAGCAGAGGAAGACAGTAAGGCAGATAAAGTTCTGGGCTCACTGACACAGACCTATCACGAACAGTCTGTTCTTGACCTAATCAGGCAGACATATCCAAAATAACGGGACGCACCATTGGGAGACTACTCTTTGATAGTAGAAATAGACTTCTTGCGAAACGGTCAGCCGAGCGCAATGGACACTGGTTAGGAAGCGCGGCAAGGCGTTAAGTCCTATCAAGCCCGCCGTTGGAGGTAGTTGTGTTGGAGGTCGTCTACAGCAGCCCTTCCCTGGCCCTATTCGTACAGGCCTGGCTCCCGGCGTTTCTGAATTCTCTGTTCGCTCTAACTTCTTTATCGTACCACATCTGATAATCAGGAAAAGCTGCGTCCTCATTTTTTCGAGGTTCTCCTTGGTTGTCTTCGCATATCGTGCCTTCAATCTTGTCGCCCACTCTTATCCCTTCATCACTTGCGCTTTTACACACCACTTTTATCCGGGGAACTATCCTTGAAGGCAGCGATTACGATAGGTTTCAAAGGAACTTATAGGAAACGTGGGGTGCTCTATGGTACGCCAGTGGTGCAAAAAAGAAGAAAAATCTGTCATGAAACGCGGCAAAAGGAGGCGTCCTGGTTCGACGTTAAAACATTCGGGTAGGACGGGTAGCCGTTAAGACGGAAGCGCGCTAGGAACGGACTTTGATTGCAGCGAATGCCGAACTATGCTCCAGTCGAGTTACTCCATTTGTGTTGCTGTTGACGACACAGCACCAACTAAGCCAGTGGGTGGAACACTTGCGGGGCGTGTCACTTCTCAAGCACTGTCATCAAGCATGAAGCCAGTTCGTCGTAAAAAGGCGCCACAAACTGACTCCCCTTGGCCAGCCAAGTAATCGGTTCGTTGTGTTCATTACTTCCCGCGAATGCCTCCTCTTTTGGTTAATCGCTTCCCTTTAAAGCGACGATATTCCCGATTGAAAAAACAACCCATTTCAAATTAATCTAGGGATGGTGAGTGATACACGAAAGAAGGAAGAACCATGAGAAACGGCCAGACAGAACGAGGGAACCCCTCTTCCTTGCCCGTTGATTCGAGCATTGATGCGACTCTCATCGCTGTGCCCTCTTCACACACGCGCTCTCTCAGCTATCTAATCACTCGCCACGTATTGAACTACGGCGAGTGATCAGATGATCGGTGGGCGGAGATCGCCGGACCCGCCAGCTTTGAGGCATGATAGGTCGCCGAGGTCAAATTTTTCCATGCGAATTGCGCGTCAGTTCGCACCCTCAGGAGGTCCGTGGGTCCCTCAACTTCGACCTTCATTCTAATCGTGAATTCCTCCTTTAAGCGAGCAGTACATCACTTTCATGGTTACTTAGGCAACTTAACCACACTGAACAAATCCATAGCCGGCGAAAAAATCTTCCTCTTTTCACTCAATTTTTGTTCAACGCTACTATTAAAAGAACTCATTTTTGTGGATTTCAGCAACAAGAACTAAAGCGTGCGGAAATGCAAAATCGTCACTCACTTCGCACAGAGCAACGAGAACGCGAACTTGAAGCGTATCGAATCAAATATGGTAACGAAAATAGCATTCACGTCGACTACGTCGGAATTTCCTAGTGTAAATACGTAGCATTGGTCGTTTAAGGAATTTCTTTTAAGACAGCTTAATTATCCCCTGTTGCAGGTCTTCCAACACGGATGAGTCCAAATGGCGATCCAATCGCATGAACTTCAAGTTTGATACCTATTGATACATAATACTATGTATACATATGAAGCTATGAAGGTTACACAAAAATCACTCACTGTGCATCACCAGCACAGAAATATGCCCCAAAATCAGCATAATTCATGATTTTTATAATAAATTTCATAGCTGGGACTCTTTTCACATACATTTTTTTGTTGAACATCTGAATCAAACATAGACTTGTCAGGCCTGTAACTGGTGTGGGTCAGGAAGCCCCCATTGTAGCGTCGCACGTGGCATAGGCGCTCATTGCCATGACCTAGTCGCGCCGCCGCAATGCGGTGACCTAACTTGGGCGCGCCGCCGCGACTTGAATCTCCTGACCCACACCTTGCGTGTGACCTTTTCTCTCCTCGCCTTATTTGTTTGTGAGTCCCGCCCAGTAACAGGGTCCTACTCATCGGACGTCGCCGTTCTGCCATAAAGAGAGCTAATAGTGGTTTCGGCGGTAGATGCCCTAGACAGTATTAAAGATTCCTTCCTGTAACACCGCTGAAATCCCTTTTTTCACTCCTCGCTCCAATATCATCCCATTTCTTAATAAAGGCACTATTTACTCCTTGATCGGGTACCCTGAGCTCCCTGGTTGTATGACCATCTAGTCTCCTTCGGAGGTCCCATGCTAACTCCCCGTTGCCTAAGCTGACAGCGACAACTAGTTCCTGAAGCACAGTGCCCAAACTGCGGTGATTAACACTAGCGGTCAAAAGCTCCGACAATTAAAATACCCAATCGTCATGCTCATTTTTTCTTCCGTGTGATTTACCTTGCGAGTTTTCCTTCATTTCCATATATTTGTTTTCTTTTTTGCTTTCACAGTTCTATTCGTGAGTGAGTTTTTTTGGTGTTGTGTTGGTTTACAAATCGTATATTCTATTTTATGTATACATTCTATTTTATCGAGTATCGAAAGGTTTCAGTAAACAAAACAGGCACAAAGAATTTGTTGAAATAAAGTGATATCCATCTGATGGCTAATCAGACATTTCTCTATTTATTCTATGAATTGGAAAGACGAGGAATGTACGTGAAGAGGTCCTATAAGCTCTTTCTCACTGAAACATGGTAGCACGTCGCCAACACCCACAATGGCCGCGCGCGACACAACGCGACCGAACTGCGCACCGTCTTTATGACCACCAATTGTCGCGCAGCTTTATGTGCACGGCGTATACCAAACTGCTTTCGGAGAAACGTAGGCGCTAGTCGGCAATTAGAATACAGAGCATAGATGAAAATGCCTTTCAAACCCGCGCAAGACATGTTTTTTTATTGAAACAAGACAAGCCTTACTGGGGGAGAGAGACTAACCCACTGCGTGAAACCGTTTTCACTTTCCCTGAAGCTTTCCCGCCTTGCCCCTAGCTTTAGTCTAAGAGACGTCCTCGTATACCGCATAGTGCTGCAACAGCCTACAATGAATCATGGGCTGATCGGATAGCTCCAGACTGCAGACTTCACAACTCGTACTTTTGATTTCAAACATAGTAATCTATAATCGGATATTGTAGTAAAATTATTCACAGAATTATAACAAAAACCTTCAATAGCAGCTAGTATGAAAAATTTTTCGGTCAGCTGTCGTTGCTTAGAACCATTTTTGTGACGCTCCTTCATTTGGCGTTGTCGACCACCAGTGTAGGAGGAGCCACGCGAAGTGTTCTCTAGAACAGTCGAGTAATAAAAAACGCCTGATCAAGAAGGATCTTTGAAATTCTTACCTCCTACACCTGCTCCGGTATCACTAGCATTCTTGGCGTTTGTTACTTGTCCACCTAAATACAATTAGTTATGCTCATACCGGAGATATCCCACCGGTGAATGACGGGGGACAATATTCAAAAACCTATCAGCTATCGGCAAAAAGTCTTCCTTTTTAGAGTATGCGCCACGGCATTTTCTATGTAATAATAAACAAAGAGTCGCAAGCCAGCCCGTTGTAACAAGTCAAGTGTGTTAATCTCCAACGAGTCTGATACCAGTTACCACCAGCTTCGAGGCAGTTCGGTGTTCAGGGCAAAAGACGAATCGGATTCGACCCCTCCTCCCTCCAAAAACCCAACCAGTACCGCTATTGCTGTGGCCAACATGTGCTGCACTTTTTGGCCTAGAGAAAAGAATGGAAATATGAAAAAATACAAAGGTTTAGAATAATTTCATCCGATATCACATTCAGTTGAACTGGACGAAATGGGTGTACTTACGCATGACATTCAGGTCTAAACTCTCTAATTTTCTTACTGCACTGAGACACGGTACAGAAAGCACATTGGGGCAGATTCATTGCTTACTGCTACTGCAGAAGTATAGCGGTGCGCGGTATATTTCTGTACTGTCGCCTCCTCGCCACCCTCCTCTGGTTGTCCCGCGTCTCCTGCTACGCTCATCTGTCGATTCCCCTTCACTTCTTCGATGCAATTTGCGCGCTAAATTTAAACAATGATGTTAAGAGATTTATTGAAAAATATATTCCGCACCAGAAGAACGTGAGTTCACTTTTGTTTGCCAGCGAAGACTTGTCGATAATTGCAGATTGCAAACACCCCAGGAGGGGAGCCGGCGTATTCAAATACCATCATAAAGTATGAAAAAAGCAAAGATCACTTAATTTTTTGTGACCGTCGCAGTGCACAACATTTGCCTCCACGACTATGGCTTTCCGAATTACCGAAAACAAGGAGATGAACTCACCCGCAGAATCGTATAAATAATGATCAAAAATAACGAGCAAGATGAAACCTCTATAAACACAGAACCGATTAAACAAAAATCAACAAAACGAACATAACAACGATCAATATAATTTCGTTCAACGTCACAGTGTTCAGGTCCACACATATAAATAAAGTATAAGGGCTCTATTGCAAAAGCCGACCCTTTGTCAAACATCCGGGATCTTTTATTCACATTCCGTTCAACTGATTACTCATAGTTACAAAAACTTATCTAATGAACAATAAAAATTTGCGGTACTCACTTTAGTGGCTCTACGGTGAACTCCTTCTGTTCATAGCCGTCATCATACTCGTCATCATACACATCGTCTCCCGGGGTCTCATAACGATATTTCTCATATGTCGGCCTGATCGCCACTTTGTCCGCTTCAGACACTTTGAACTTATGGGTACTTATGTATCTAAAACGCAGAGGGTTAAAAATTTAATGATTAAGCGAAACAATGAAGCTGCACTGCTAAGTAAAAGGTGTTGCACGGGTACTATCACGGGTACTATAAACAATAAACTATCTAACTTACGTCTTTGAGGTAGTCATCGGCATTAAACGTTCACCATGCACTCCAACTTGCTCTTCATATTCAAATTCTCCTTCTGACACACGAACTTTGAGACGTTCCAAAGCTTCGCGAAGCTTCTTCATCACCTGTAGAAAATCATATTTTCAATGCAGAACAGATAACAAGGAGGATAAAGCCCTTGGCCCTAGTTAGCCCCTTTTTGAGATGCACTACTTCTATTCAGAATTGTAGTGGTATTTTGAATGCGATTCGCCAACACAGTAACAAGGGGTCTCCATGTACGGCCTTGGATGAACCATCGGTATGATGGCGCTGGTTGATATCTTATCATTTGTCTACCTCGTGAAGAGTTAAGAAGATATCAACCAGCAATAACAAGAAGATTCTAGCGGATTTGAATGTTCCGACCTTTTCAGACGATTCCAGTACCAATCAGCCCCCTAAGCGATGAACGGCTTGGTTAGTCTGGAACGGCGCTCCATCCAGAAACTGATCTCCGCATCGTACACGTAGTGAGGGTCCCCTTCTCGCTACACCACCCGTTCACACAAAACAGGTACTTACAGACAGATAACAGCCAATTCTACAGTTGTTCAATCACCTATTTGAAAAAAAAAACACTCTTGAGGGAAAATCAGGAGATAGCAAAGGGGAACCGAATTTAAACATAAACTAGTACGGGTGAATAAAGTCTACTCCGGGGAAAACGAAAAGAACCCACCAAAAAATAGAAAAAGGACCTCGATTCCGCTGGCCGTAAACGAGTCTACTAAACAGACAGTCTAAGATGAATAGGAGTTGAGGCTAGAACGAACTCGGAGGCGAGAGACATAGGGGCGGGTGAGACGCAGACATCAATGCATTTGCAACGGATGGGGCGAATTTCTGCATGGGATATGCATTAATGCAAGCCACAAGCCTCTAGCGTCTGGTTGTGCGTTTCGAGACGCAGAATTGACATCACCTCAGTATTTACGAAAGAATTCAAGAAACCAAGAGCGAAGTGAGCTTTCGAGCAAACGATTACCTCGCTAACTGGCTTTTCCTCTTGAGAATCTGCAGCACTGCTGGTAGGAACAGCAGGTCGTTGTGGAGCGAGACTAATCAAGCCCTGAAAAGAATTCAACCTACTGTAAGTGGCTCTCGATCCACCAAATTTGAGGAACCGCTTTGAACTCCTTATGCCTCAACCTATTGTGATTCGCATTCTCTTCTAAAACTCCCAAATGTTACCAGGCCCCTTTCAACGTTTGGAACCGACATTTACAAGGGAGGTCGTTCAGGGTGTGCCAAGCTTTTTCAAAATGGTTTCTTGCATGATATAGGGGCACATGTGGGAACCACAGAACCATGGTTTCCTGAACGGCCCTCTGAATACCAGAAAAGGGGGTCCCTAGTTCGATTCCTCGTGGTGACAAATTTTTGCATTTCGAGTTGACGTTTCAAAATTCGCGCAAAATGGAGTTAGCATGAATAATTAGTACCATATTCATGATTAGGACCGTCAGTAACCCTTACAAATAGACTTTGATTAAAAAACTGGTGAAAAAGGTGTGACACCAAAACGGCCCCACTGTGTGTCACAACTTTTCCACCAGTTTGACGGTCCTAATTATGAATATGGTACTAATTATTCATGCTAACTCCATTTTGCGCGAATTTTGAAACGTCAACTCGAAATGCAAAAATTTGTCACCACGGTATTCAGAGGGCCGTTCAGGAAAAATGAACCATGGTTCTGTGGTTCCCACATGTGCCCCAATGTCATGCAAGAAACCATTTTGAAAAAGCTTGGCACACCCTGAACGACCTCCCTTGTTAGGCCACACTTTTCTCTATTTTTGCTTCTGGACAACTTTTCTATAGGACGTTTTCAATTGGTGAATTCCACACCACACGGCTACTATCGCCTGACTCACCTTGAACACATTCTTCGATTCCGGGCCCTTTTGCCTCTCCTGAAGACATAGCTGAAGATTTCGATCCTGCGGCCGAAGGATTACTGACTGCAGGAGCTCTTAAAAGCAACTCATCACCTTAAAGCTTATATGCAGTAGCAGAAAATACGGACATATACAAGTGCACTCAAATATTAGGTCGGTCCACAATTTTTGAGAACCTTTGGTGTTTTTCGATTTATTACTTATCTTATTTCTCTGATCTACTTATCCAGCATAGTATACATCATTATTATTAACAACATATCACCAATGCGAGGGTGGGTATTCAGTGCCTCTCTTGTGGACTTTCATAGAGTTCTGATCGAAGGAAAATTGTAGTCCCGAATCAGTTCTCAACCCAATCTGACATCATCAAGTTCCTGTTGGTTTCCCATAGTTCCTTCGGATGACCATCTATAATACTCATTGGTGATGTGGACTGGGTGCAGTGTGCTAACAAATCCACGAGCCGCAGTAGATTTGCTTAAACGATTCGGGAGTTCTGACAGTAAAAACCCAACTCCCTCTGAATTCGAACTTCCTGAGTCGTTGGCGCAATACGGGAGGGCCTTTGCGCTGAAGACCGGCATCAACTAATACCAGTGTCAGTGATGGGAAGAATCGTTGACAGCTTGATGGCAACGCCTTCAACTTGAAAGCAAAGGAAGACAAAATCTATTTTTTTCTGAGGTCGTTCGAGCCCGCCTTGCTAAGAAAATTCCTAAAAAATTGGAGACTCTCGGGCGGTCAGTTCTTTTAGCCTAGCACTAATCCTGCGTCAACGAACGACTATCCGCTCTCCTCTCTCAATCACCTTCTGGAGAAGAAATCTCACTTGAATCACCATAAAGTCAAAATCGACATCCAATATTTCTTCGATCAGAACTCTATGAAATTCTACAAGAGAGACACTGAATACCCACCCTCGCATTGGTGATATGTTGGTAATAATGGTGATGTATACTATGCTGAATAAGTACATCAGAGAAATAAGATAAGTAATTAAATCGAAAAACACCAAAGGTTCTCAAAAATTATGGACCGACCTAATATTTAGAAAAATTTCAAGATCTAAAACATGAAAGTCCAAAAAACAATACTGAGTTTTCCGGGTGCCTAATATACGGGGGGGGCAATAAAAAGGACATTTTCTCCAGACTCAAATGGATTTAATCACACTTTGCTCAGCTCAAAGCGTGTGCTCCCAACTTAGAATTGAAGAGCGCATTTCATTTCATAAGAAAATCTTCATAGTGGCCATCTACGTGGACGGCATCAGAAAAGTTTGCCCCGGAAACATGGTGCTCTGGTCGAGCTCAATGGGGTTCTCGACTGATCGTGTACCGTTACGACGGGTTCCGAAGGGCGGGTTCCGAGGGGGTTTGCATAGTTAGAGCTAATGTCCCTAGGAAACTATCCCACGTTGAATCGATCCAAGAAATTATGTAAGAGCTTCAGGCTGAAGCAGTTACTGTAGGCCTCCCTGAGCTCGACGACGGTGACAGATGACGTCATATTCTGAAGACGGTGAGGGTAGTGAAGGAGCGTGTACTTATAGAGGGACATTTAGGGAATTTTGCTGAGGAACTTCCGTCAACGACGGCAATCTCTGCGAAGAAAAAAGGCCGAAGTGCGACCTGGCAAAATGTCTTTTTTGCCCCCCCCTGTATTTAAGTCTTAATGGATGAAAATACGCACCATCGTTCTGGAAGGATAACGCTGGCAACGTGGGTGGTTCATTGGCCAATTTGTGGGTCAAGTCAGCCGCCTCCAGACGTCTAAGCGCCATCGGAAGTTTCTCATCTCGAGCTAACAGTGCATCGATTGCTTGCGAAGCATCATAACCAAAGTGACGGAGACATAGCTGAAAAAAATCTTTTCAGATGAGCATTATTCAAAGTTTTATGTAACATTTTGCCTTAAAGGACGAAGCAGCCCAAGGATGACCTTGATGGGTCAAATTTAGGCGAGCATCGCCTACAGCTGGAGCATAGATGGAACAGAAGGAACTATGCAACCATAACAAAGCCGATTTATCGACTCGTCGGTAGAGGTTCATGGGCAATCCTGAGAACAGTTCATTATTCGACGCCAAAGTTAGTGCCCAGAGATCATCTGGCCAAAAAATTCTCGACACCTGTGAATTATGATCACTACCAATGTGCTTTACTGCTTCATGCCTTCTTCCAGGAAGTCGTGCTGCAGAGAATGAAAGCGACTCGAACTTACCACCGAACTTGTCAGCGTCTCGAGGCACCTATGTGGGTATACATCTCATTTCGATTGACAGGACTAACCAACTGACCTTTCCTTGTAAGCATAAGGCCACGTTTTTATGCAGCGCTGAACTGGTAAGTCAGGAAATGCGCACACAATACCAATTCCACAAATCGACTTTTCTCCCTAAACGCTCACTAGGTGAGTGCTTCTTGTGGATTCTCTGATTATCGCAAAGTCCTAGCTAAGAACACGGCCAAAAGAAGATGCTATTGCTGCGTTCAGAGTAGGCGATCGTACGTGCGATTAGACGATTAGTCTATAATGAAAAATATACGATAGATTAGGCGATTAGGCGTGTAGGCGAGTAGGCGATTAGGCGGGGAAGACTACATACGTATTGATTGGTTTGCTCCGCCCATAGAGCGTTGTAGGCGAGTAGGCGAATAGGCGAGTAGGATATTGTGCGATTAGGCGATCACTAGATGGGCGGAGCGGTGAATCAATACACATCCTTCTCTTAGGCCGCGTTCATAGTTCGCGACTCGGGAGATTAGGATAGTAGGCGACAGGATAGTAGTAGAGTAGGAGATTGCGCTGACAAGATTGGATACGTATCGATTGAAATCGCTGGAGAGTAGTAGATTGGGCGACTTCAAGCGAATAGATCAATACATATCTAATCTTGTCAGCGCACTATCCTAATCTACTACTATCCTATCCTATCTACTACTATCCTAATCTCCCCGTCAATACATATGTTTTTCATTGTCGCGTACTATCCTAATCTCCGGAGTCGCGAACTATGAACGCGCCTTATCGCCTACTCGCCTACTCGCCCACTCGCCCAATCACCTATTCGTCTGATCGCTCGTACAATCGCCAACTATGAACACTCCATATCGAAGCTACCACATGACATGAGCTGGCAAGGGAGTTTCAGAATGCGATATGATACCACTGATAGGAGTTAACTGTTCAAAAAACCACTAGTCTCATTCCTATTACTCGTCTTTCACGTACTGGTCTGCTCTAAATGAGCAATTCTAACCATAATCAAGATATTGATCAAGTGGTATGTCATTTCCTGACCAGGCCTTGCTAAACCATCCTGGTAAAATAATAGTAAAGTTTGCGACGTTATTCGCTTTCTTTTTTATCCATAGAAGACGTTCGTGCCCTTAGCGGGGAGGGGGTCATTTAAGCTAATGAACAAGCTGTAATACTTGGTACTAGGCCAGGAAGGGACTTTGGAAGAGGATGCACGCAATTCTTGTTTTCCTTGGCATTTCCCTCTTCGGCTCTATACAAGTGGGGTGGGCACGCCCAGCTTTTCACGCATGTCAAGTGACTGCCCTCACCCCCACCCCCTAGATTGGCTACACTCCCCCTGGCTCACGAATTCCCCGATTCTCGTGACAGTATAGTAGCGGGCAGCAGTCCCACTTACATACATTTCTGTTCAAAAATGCGGCGTGCCCACCCTACTTGTATAGCACCCCCTCCGCTCCTGGGCCTAGCCCCAGTGTCACCTCATGGCGGTTTTAAATGGCTTTGTTTTGAATTCCCCCTAAAGGCTATGAGCGCTTCCACTGAAATAAGTTCTCGAAAAAAAAAAGTTAGTGAAAACATTTATGAGCTAAAATGGTCTATGGTGAGAATCAGGTATGACTACTGAAAATTTCAGGACCCATTCTTCCTAAATAATGAACTCCTCTCCAATTTAACAGACAGCAGAGAAGGAACTATTGATGGCGACAATTTGATTGCACCTGAGAGAGAAACAAGGTGACGAATAAGTTCTTCTGCTTCGTACAGAAGTGGTGGTAAAAACAACCGCAAGGAGCAGGGTGGAACAGAAGGCCAAGCGGCAGAAGGCCATTCGGGCGAGGGACGAGGAGGGGGGGGGGGTGAGTGGCAAACCATAAAAATAGTATTTTACGGAAATTGGAGAGATTTTCGAAGAAATTTAGAGATTCTTGAAAATTTATTTAATCTGGTCTCTTGAAGCCCAACTTCCCCCTCTCTTCCCCCACCCCAATCCCTCCTCTTCCGCTCGACGACATTTTTCGGGTATGGCGACGGAGTTGTCGAAATATCCAAAATCGGCCCCCTGTTTGAGAGAGCTCAAACATACTTGTACCCTCGATTTCGGAAGACGAGAAGAAAATCGAGTGCAGACCACACACCATAAGAGACGACGGCCAAGGAAAAAGGCCTTTTCTCTTGGCCGTCGTCTCTTATGGTGTGTGGTCTGCACTCGATTTTCTTCTCGTCTTCCGAAATAGAGTATACTTCACGAATAAGAATCCACCATTGCCTTCGCTTCACATTTTTCCAGGCAAATTTTGGTTTTTGTTCCCAATGAATTGGGCGGAAATAGGGGTGGAGGAGAGGGGCCCGAGCGTGCGTTAAGAGTCAAACTGGGCATGTTAAGGAAATGATGGGAATCGTTCTAACAGTAAACTGGAAGTAAAAAAAAACTGCAGAGAACTTGAAATTACATAGCGCGCTGCTTGCATAGGCGGAATTTTCGACCCAGACCATCCAGATCTTCGGCAGATAGCTGTTCCTCTGCCATAGGTCAGTGCGCAACGATTTCAAGGTTTTAGCAATCACTTGGGGTCTCATCCAGTAAAGGGGGGCATGTGGTGTGACAGTTCTTGTCGGCTACAGAAATTCCAATTTTGCAAGGGGAGGGAATCCCCGGGTGCGTGAACCATTTCGCTTGAAGCTTTTACACCCACCCCGGAGCTTCCCTCCCCTGAAAAGTGGTATTATCTTCATGCAATATGAACTGTCGTACCACATGCCCCCCTTACTGGATGTGACCTATTACTTGCATTTTCCATAACAAGTGAACCAATCACCCAAACTGCTCTCATTTGTGGACGCAAGCCTGACCGTCACCTA
>MU869320.1:28219-42066 GCA_036418205.1 Ostertagia ostertagi | reverse complement strand
AGTTTCACTCCCCTGAAAACTGTATATCTTCATGAAATATGAACTGTCGTGCCACATAACCCCCCCCCCTTACTGGATGTGACCTATTACTTACATTTCCCATAACAAGTGAACCAATCACCTAAACTGCTCTCATATGTGGACGCAAGCCTGACCTTCACCTATTCATTCAAGGAATATGCCCCTAATTTGATGGCGCGAAACGGTCAAGATCTGAAAAACAATTTTCTCTTGATTCTCAGAATATCTGGTGAGACAAAGTCAAAAAGAGTCGAATTTGCGTCTACCTTTCGTTCTTTGCATCTATTGATCAAGTAGGGTCCTACCATTTTACTGCAGATTCTCTGGCTGTCCAAAAGAGAGGGTTCTGCCTTGAAGTCAGCGAGTGCCATAATTGGAAGGCGGAGCGGTTTTGATGACGTGAATGGGCGTCACTGGTGAATGAGCATCGAGAATTTCCACCAGTGACTCCCTATGACGCCATTAAACCGCTTCGCTTCCCAGTCATAACACCTTCGCCTCTAACGCACCTAAGACAATCCACACAAACCAGGTAACCCAAGGCCACCCCTGGGCGTTCATGACCCTGGAAAGGACATCTAACAATAGTGAGTGAGCCATTACTGTGCTTGGGGCTGAGCCCTAGGAGAGGGAAGGGATCCTGGGGAGCATGTGAGCAATTTGTGTTCTCCCTGGCGTTTCTCCCCTTTGCTGGGCTTAGTCCTAGTCTCACCTACCATCGGTCCTCCATTTGATGTCCTCCCAAGGACACGAGCGCCCACCGTAGGTAGAAAATGAAGTGGAAGAAGGAACGCAAGAGACATACAGGAAAAATTTCTCTTTAAAAAAAATGCAACTTCTAGAGGACCTTCTCATCCCACCTATGCGAAGTCAACATCAAACGGAAAACTTCGCCGAACCTTTCCGCTACTTTGACGTAATTTCGAATGCAACCAGTGAAGCAATAAATTATCCGCCCATCTACACAGTCGACGACATTTACCAGCCCACAATCTCCCTTACTGATAATGCTCGACAAAGCGAAATTATGCGACGGAGGATGCGAAGGAGACAATTGAAGAAAGCGCAGCTGATTCTCACAAACAGTCTATTGGATGATCAAGAAAACAGATCAAGCTATTATGACCCAGGTGTGTCTTCATCCACAACCTTTTCGTAAATCCTTTATAGGCAGCGTTCAGAGTTGGCGATTATACACGCGATTAGAGGACTAGGTGACTGGGCGATAATTTGTGAAGTATAAAAGATCGATTAGGCGGTTAGGCGAGCAACGATTAAGCGAGTAGGCGATTAGGCGTAAGCGAGTTGACGATAAGGGAAGGATGCAAATCGATTTGATCGCCTCAACACTGATCGTTTACCTACCATCGGCCTCGTCGCCTGGTCGCCTATTTGCCTAATCGCATGTACGATCGCCATCTCTAAACGCTGCCTCAGTGATGACAGTAGACAGAAATAAATTAAACCTCTATCAAATTCTAGGCGTACCCTCGGCTCAATCAACAAGATATTGCGACATAGACGCAAATGACGACGCGACCCTTTGGATGCTGATAAGTTTGTCAGGAAAATTGTTCCGTGGAAAGGTAGTCTTATCTGACTCATCTTTGAATTACTCAACTGCCAAAACTAAACCAGTAAATCTAAGCCCTCTTGAGATTTGCGCAACGACTTTGAGTTCCAGTCAGAATAGTCAAGCAGATGAATGCGTATTCGGCGAATACAATGACCAATGAGAACCAACCGCTATACAACTATACAACCCTTGCCGGGTCTTAAACCATCCAACTTACCAGAAGAAAGAAAGTGGTCGACTTACTGATGCGATTCGATCCCAGATTCCCTCTTCAATTCTCAGAATAGTGCGATAGCGGTACTGTTTTCCGATAAATTACCTCCACCCAAAGCTTGCTGTAAACAGCAAACATATTATGGGTGCAAATGTTCTGTAGCACAACTAAAATTGCCACTGACAATAGTCAATACCCCTGGGATGTGCCACGTACTCGACTTTCACTCGAAGTCATACAAACTTTTGGTAGAAATTTGGCATGCGGATACTGCTCCACATTGAACTAAGCGTTTCTCCTACCCTCAAATGATAAGTCCTGGAAAATGTAAACCTGTTCGACATGTGCGAGGTTCGTTCCAAGAAGCGAGTAAGTGATGAACCTGCACCTTTAGCCACTGCGCCGCCCTCTTTCAATTTTTCGCCTACTTTCTAGAAATATGAAAGGTTTACTTGAGGATCACTTAAGTTGACCTAGAACTCGATATCGTAAATATGCTTTCAATTGATTTTCAGCGTAGATCTGGTGGAGAACGTGATCTGCGAGAACGACTTCTGATAAGAAAAGTCGCAGAGAAGGCATTTAACCATCTTTTTCCACCTATTATAGTATGAGCAAGGCAAGTTTTTGTAGTTACTCGTACAACAACCAAAGCTTAAATACAAAGATATGGTAATGACCATGGGGCGGTGGTGTCGTCGGGTGAGGCATCATTACAGTTATGCAGATAAATACGGCCAACAAGCGCCCCCCCTCCCCCAGTCCCCTCTGATAACCTGGTGATAATATCGATTAGGCGATATGCATGAACCTTCTAATGAAAGCAATTCACCAATTTCAAGATTTGTTCGTAAGACTTTTACAACGGGAACCAAAAAAGATCGAATGGGTGTGAATTTAAAGGACGAATTCACGATGAAAAAGCAACCCATTTCAAATTAACCTAGGGATGGTGAGTGGTACACGAAAAAGGAAGAACCATGAGAAACGGCCCAGAACCCGAGAAATGGGACCCCTTCCTTGCCCGTTGATTTGAGCATTGATGCGACTCTCATCGCTGTGCCCTCTTCAACACTACGCTCTCTCAGCTATCTAATCACTCGCCACGTATTGAACGGCGAGTGATCAGATGATCGGTGGGCGGAGATCGCCGGACCCGCCAGCTTTGAGGCATGATAGGTCGCCGAGGTCAAATTTTTCCATGCGAATTGCGCGTCAGTTCGCACCCTCAGGAGGTCCGTGGGTCCCTCAACTAGGTCAGTTTCCCTTTCTTCGACCTTCATTCTAATCGTGAATTCCTCCTTTAAGAAATGTTCACATTTTCAAGATGAGAAACTCACATGGATGTACTGCGTTGAAAAGTGAGGAAAAATCTGCGAAACATCTTCAACTGCTTGCTTAGCCGAGCTGTTCAGCCTGTTGAGGTTGCCGAGCCCCTGGAATACCCACCAAATCAATTTCCATATCGACAGCAATTCAATGCAAGCATAATAATTCAATGGCCTTGGTTCGATCATCTATAAAAAAAATTTTCAGAAAAGTATTGGGAGTGAAAATTAAGAAAGCGTCTCCGGTCAAGAATATCTTGATCAGAGCGGCGCAGCGGTGTCGCAAGTGGCTTGGCATATGCAAAGACTGCATATATCATGACGAAAATAGTCGACGCGCCGCCGCGCACGCGGTGAACTTGTCTAAACGCATTGCCGCGTTTCGGATTTCCTGACCCACACGTCGCAAAATTGAAATTGACCGATTTGCTTTTTATCTGAGAAATAAATTTTTGCAATTTAGAAAGGGTGCCTGCCGATGAAATCACTATCCTTTGCGCCTGGAATGCATAATTTCCTGGCGAAACAACTCATCTCTATTCTACTTTGTAAGACTCAACACAAAATTTAGAGCGGATCATAGTAATTCAATCAGCCCGTTTAAACGCTCTGGCATCAGTGTGGAACAAACCCAATGAAATTGAGAAAAAAAACGTACCCACCGGAAACACGGGTGAAGAAATTTCAAGCGTATATGACCACTTCTCCTCCTCAGCGCGAGACCTCCCTCTTCCCCCAGATTACCATCTCCTTCCCCAACCTTCGGATGGTCTTCTGTCAACATGTTCTGCTGAATTTTTTACTTGAAGAATTTTCCAACTAACCTACTCCCTCCGAGAAAAAGACTATCAATTCTATACACTTATACTCTTCCATGAGAGGGAGGGGTGAAAGATGAGGTCAGTAGGGTAGAGAGCGCATGCATGCTTATCAACAGCGAATATTTTATGCTATTTCCTTTTACAACCGCTGACCTACCACTGTCTCCGGTTATAAAATCTAAGGCCTACTCCAGAAAATTCCAAACGCGACCCTTCATATTCCCTCCAAGGCAAGGCAAACCTCTGTCGAGGAACACTTGAAAGAAGAAAAATAGTTAAATAAAAAATGGAAAAAGTAAATAAATAGATAAAGAAATTAAATAAAAATAAAAATGAGTGACTTGACTGAAAGTGAATGGGAAAATATTTATGGGAAAAGTGAAAATTATAATTCGAGTAATAATCTTTTCAGATCGCCCAACTGTGTTTTACTCCTGAAAAAGCTCTTTTCAACCCGATACAGAACAAAATAAACTGATTTCATATTTGGTCTTGTTGATGCAACACAATGCAAAGCCCACACTGGCTGCAACAAACAGTACACGACTATTGGAAGCTGGGGAAGTTGCCTACTTGCTCTGCGATCTCATGCTCTATTTTCGTCACTTGCGGTCGTTTACCCGATGGTAACTACGCGTCAATACTACGGTAGAGCATGCATGGCAATAGTAAAAAATAGGAGTGGAGCAACTACCTATCAGTTCCAAGCGAACCCGTGACCTTCGGCGGCGCTGTGCTGTAGGATGAAAAAGAAAATCAAGTATGCGCCTCCCAACCAGGTTTTTCGTGAAACGCCGGAATGGCGCACGACCAGTTGAGAACCCCGGTGAACTCGGCCCATGCACCGTGTTTCCGTGGCAGATTTTTTCTGATGTCGAAAAAGTATAAAGCCACTAAAACTCTTTTCACAGAATAAAATAGGCTCTTATTTCTCAAGTGGGCATTCGGTTGAAGCTAGTGAAGTGCCATCAGATCAGTCGAAATGTAAGTTAAAATGTCCTTTTTTGCCCCTCCCCAACCGTAAAATACCAAAGTTGAGGGGGAACCAATGCGAGGTCCGATAAAGGAAACAATAAGCACGATGTAAGAAGAGCGTCAATGATAGGTCGCATTTCTGTAGCAGACTTTTTGAGCCAATAGTAGAGACCCTTGAATGAATTTGCACACGAAGTGGAGGAAAAACAGAAACATAACTAATTTTTAATAATTTCAGACTCTTGTTATAATGTACAAGTAAATGCCTGATTGACTGTGTTGAGCCGTGAAATCAACTCGCGAGGCGGAGAGGGGACGAGGGGGGGGGCACTCCATTGTTTTTCCGATACTTAAGATAAGGATGAGAGCGCTCATTGAAACGTAATCGATTCATTCAAGGTATACTTTTGATAAGTATCGGTGCAATGTGAGATAAACACTGATCATGAGATGCCTTCAAATTTCGCCCGCCACGGTCCAAGAAAACGGTTCTGGACCAGGAGAATAGACATCTCCGCCTAAGCTGAAGGGTGGGCTAGACTCAAAAGAGCGGCATGACCTGCGCGGAAAAGTGGACAGGATGGTAGCAGGATGTGTGGAATGTAGGACATCCGTCGGTCCTTATGCGCGCTCAAAATGAGCCCTTCAATTTATTGTCGTATAGTGTTGGATAGCCAGAGGAATGCCCTCTAGTTACTACAGATTATAGATAGCAAAGAGTTGCCCTCCCCCCTCCCCCGCTAACAGCATTTTTCGTTCATGAGATTGTTGATTAGACATAGGCCCGAGATAATAAAATTTTACATTTCTCTTTCATATTAACGAAGCGGAAGTATGCTCAACGGATGCATTTATGAAGGGAACTGACCTTCAACAATCCACTCCTCGCGAGCTCTTCGACGATGATTCCTCTCTGCGACTCACATGCACTCTCAAGAGCTCTCTCCATATGATCACGAAATTCTTTCTGGCAACCCTTGAGAAGCTCCGAAAGGTTTTCCTTCTCGTTTAGGAGGAATATAAACCTTAAAAATCATCTTTTTCAAACTAGGGGCAAGTTCGAGTGGACCTTAACATTTCCGTCGATTCGTGAAGCAAACCTCAAAAGCAGCGATTACGATTAACCCTTTCGGACCTGAATTTTTCCCCGTGGAGAAATTTTTCTTCTAGCTATTGTTTATTACTTGTGAGCATATAGGTATCATTATGGCAAAATTTGGAAGCTATTCGATCACAAAACAAAGAAACTAAGAAGCTTTGAAAATTGGCCCACCTTCTTAGTTTTTAAGCTTATGTCGAAACAATTCGAAATTTCATAGTTATGCCGAAAAAGTTTATAATCTTGCATAACATTATAACCCATAATTTTGATTTAGGAATGGATCTACTTCAAGTATTTTAAGAAAAAGTCACACTTACTTGGCCGGTTGCGGGGGTCAGCGCCCATTCATTGTTGCACTTGTACACAAATACTTGTAATACTAACAGCAACACACAATGAAATGGCAGGTTAGCTCATAATTAGGAAGGGGAAGGTTGACTGAAGCAACCTCTAGCAGGATTAGAAAAACCATGCTGTTTCAGCGGCAATGCAAGCGTTTGAATTTGGTGGTGGCAATTGCCACCGCCAGGGCCGAAAGGGTTAAGTGGGAGTGCATCGGGGAAGCATATGCACCACACGAATCAGTTACTTGGCTGCCAGGGAAGGTGTAGCGCTTTCACGACGGAAGGTTCGCTGGTTGCTGAGCAGGACTTCGAAAGCACTCCGCCCCCAAAAGCGATCCGCCCACTAGTTTAGTTGGTGGACGAGCTGCGTTGCCAGCAGCGGCACAACTGGAGCAACTCGATTGGAGCGTGGTTTGGCATGGTGTCACCAAACGCGTTGCGCTGAACTCGTTCATACGTCCGCTTTCTGAGCTGTTACCTGTTCATGAGTGAAAACCAACGGCCAAAAAAGGGGGTCCCATTTTGCGTTTTTTGACGGATTTCTCCGCTTTTTCGCCACTGGCGTACCATTGAGCACCACCACATCTTCTCTAAACCCTTCTTGAACTATCGTAATCGCTGCCTAAGATCCATTTGCTGTGTGTAAGGCGGTGAGGAAATGACCGGAGAGCTCAAGAGTTCTGAGAGTGTTGTAAAAATGTCAAAAAGTGCAATGGGAAGATGAAAAAGTTCTAAATATTGGAGTGAGTTACAGCAGGGGAGCGGTGTAGGTTGCTATCATGGGATCGGCTCAAAAACGAAATCCTCGAACGAATCAAGTAGTATACGTGGTAAGGCGCCCACAACACAAGCGAAGCAGGGAAAGCGAGTGAGCCACCTGTACAGGAAATTCGGCAGCCAATACTGCTCTACCCCATCTCTCCCCCCCCCCCCCAACCATCCTCTGCTGTATCCATTGAAGTCCTACACTCGTTATAATGGCCAATGAACCTCCACAGCCAGAAAAAAGCGGAGTGTGTGGAAGGAGGGAATAAAGTTCCGTGGAGTACCGTAAGCCCCCTACAGCTCGATGAAAATTCTCGGATAATCTTCAAAATTCCCTACATGTTAGCCCAATACATCCCCAAACCACCGCTGAAGCCAATCCTCAGTTCTTTCGAAAAGTCATCGCTGATCTCATTAAATAGGACTTCCCTCTCATTAACCCACGTAGAGAATTTCCCGAAATTGGGCATTTTAGAGCATTTTTCCATGGAGATCCTCAGTCGGTCTTACAAACTGGAGAGCACAATATAAATTTGCTGTCTACAATTTTTACCCTACCTTTCCGAGTGCAACGCTGACTGCAGCATGGTAATCTTCTCATCTTCAGCCTCCCTGACTAATACGATATGGTAAAAGTCGATCGCAGACTGGTACAATTGGGCTCGTAATCGTAGGAGACGCCTGCAATATAGAATCGGATTGACCTCAGCATGAAACCACCGACACGACTTTCGCTCCAACATTCTGCAGCCAAGCTGTCACAAAATGTGCAAATGACCAGGAAAGGTAATATTTTCGTTTCTACTCACAATGCATTTACAAGGTTTAGAAAAAAAAGCACTCCCCTCTAACTCACTTGAGTGGGTAATCGGTAAGCATCATTGCCACGTCAAAAATAGCCTCTGTAGGGAATAATTGGGCAACTTGTTCGACAAACGCAGGAATTCTGAACCATCACAAATTGAGATCATAATTAAAGACTGGACCAAGACCACTTTTTCTATGACTCACCCTTCCACACATTTGCTCATCTCTTTCGATAAACCAGCCTGTGACAGGGCATCAACCAGAGCGAACCCTTCTTGACATAATGCCAAAGATGCGCAGAACCACTCGTCGATTAAGTGAGCAGTTCTGAATTTGATCGGACCATCTGAGGCGTAGAATTCATCCATCAATCGACGTGCATCCTTCTCAAGATCTCCGGCGCACTAAAGATTCGAGTAAAAATTGAAGTATGTACAAAGCCAGATCATGATCTAGATAAGCATTACCTTTCCTAGCTCCATACAGATTTGTCTCAGCTCAAAAGATACGCGATGGTCAAGTAACGAGTGTTTCTTGATCACCTGTAAGATAACTCCATAAATTCCTATTTCTCAAAGTTGTGGCTTAAGAGATTTCCCTCTAACAGGCACTACCCTTTCATGTGATGGAACCCATTTTGAAGACAGACTATAAAATTTAATTCCTCACCAGTTCTACTGTAGTCGTAAGGAGGTACGAAGAGCTACTAATTAAAAAAATCGTTCGACATCCGTTTAATTCAAATTGACCAAGCATATGAAAGAAACCAAGCTCGGAGTGATTTAGGTTTTGGTAGGCCTGGACGAGATTCGATTTAAAACTGTCCCTCGACGAGCTGCGTAGTCAACACTACTAAAAACCTCACGCCTTTGAAAGTAACGCATTTTTTTAACGAATACTTGTGTTAGTAGTACTTACTTCCACCATGACTTGATTATATTCAGCGAAGAAAGAGATGGAACAAGCCAGCCGTTTGGAAGAGCATATGCCACGTCCACGAACAATTTCGATGAACTCCTTTTCACCAGAGAATCTGATTGCCTTTAATGAAACCGTTTCAATTCAGAAAACATTGGAATTGATGCATATTCCCCTTTGCTGCGTAGCCAGACAGTGAGAATGACCGCATCTTCTTAATTTCAGCACACGCGATTCGAAAGAAAAAGCCGCGAAAAAGCGCGAATGTCGAATAGTAAAGGCGCCAGGCCGCTTTCGAAACTGCTGGATCCCAATCAAATATCAGCCTATACTCATCCAATTCGAACTGCCTGAAAAAACCCAAGGTCAAGAATATTCTTCTGAGCTAAATAATAAAAAACAAGAAAAGTTCCAGTACCGGAGACATGGTTGCCTGCTAGCACCCTGATCGAATCCAGTAATTGTACGAGATCGCTACGATGACGGACACCAAAAACTGTAGCTGATGGAGCAGCTGAAAGAATACGTTCTCGAATAAGTGAATGCCAACGTATTGCGCGCGGTTCGCAACGCCGCATCAATTCTGTTCCTAGGGTACGCTTGGAGGCCACCGGCGACAAGAATCGACTAGAAAGGGGCAGTAAGAGGGAACAACTAGCGATTCAGCCTAAATTCACCGATTTCTAAAATTTTATACCACAGTACATGTCAAAGGATAAGCAGGATCAAGCAAAATGTGTTACGCAGCACTGATATTACCCACATTGGGTCCAAACCATTTTTTAGTTGGTCTATCTAGTTGTTGGTCTGCACACACATTCTGGCACGCAAAGCCCTTCTCCATTATATCCCATTTTTGGGCAAGAGATGGACGGATGGGCAGAGCCATTTTGTGGGTGAAGACATCTGTGAAGAAGCCTCCATTTTCAACCGTCCCAAAACGCTTCGACCATTTCACAATATCCCGAGAGTCTACAGAATGGACCATCAGCCAAACATGAACAGCTCATCTCTACAGGTGAGCGCACTGCAGAAATGGCGCATCTTACTTCTTCTTGTGTTCCACGCTTATTTTGAAGGTCAACAGAGATATTTACGGCTACTCCAGATACCCCTCAAAATTCAAGACGACGTCTTCTCAAAGTTATTTAGCTCGGCATATCAAAATGTGTCATTGTCGCCACCTCTATCCGGCTATTTCAGTGATTTTATTTTAGAATTCATAAAACATTGCTCCATACAAACAAAAATTTCACGACCCACGATTTCAACAGATGGAGACGGGGGATATATTCATGAAAAACAACAAAAAATGAAAAATGATGAATATCTCACCAATTTCATTGTCGTAAGAAAGCTACCAACGACGAAGTCCTGGGAGCCGAGCCTTGATAGAAAAACTAACGAAAGCCTGAATAACGGATTTAGAACCGAAATTTAGTTTAAACTCCCAGGTAAAAATAAAAGGATAAAAGATCCATTAGGCAATATACTAACAAAAAATGAGCAATTTTATTACATATATCTAGGAAATTGTTCAATTGAACACCATAAAACAAACTTTCAAGACTCTCAAACAGAACAATTCAACAATATTTCTGCTGTACACAACAATGATAATAACAAGGTAATCAATATCAATAATTTCAACAACACAATTTCAACATGTTTAACTGTAAAAATAGAAATCGAAGCTTTTCTAGAACAACAATGGCAGTGGTTGCAACCTGAACAGTTACAGAAAAAAGACACCAACGGGATCCTACAAGCTCAAGTAACTGCGGAACCGCCATCCATATAGTTTTTGGACTCATGGACTGATCACTACAGAGAAAGGATCGGGTGCCGAATTACAATCAAATGAGGATGGCAACCAAGTACGATGGCCAATATTTTCATTGCGACCACTTGTTGCCCTATTCTTATGGGCTTACTGAAGAGGTCACCACCATCTCGACAGGAGTGGGTTAAAGTGCCTCCGTACCGAACGTACTTAATATGGATTATTCAAAAAACAGCTGGCCCAGACCAAGGCTACGCAGAACATGGCGTCAGCAAAGCACACAGCAATGAAAGGTACAAATGTCTCTTACTTTGGTTTACAGTAAATTTTATTTCTACCCATCTTAGAAGATTTCTCCTCTAGTGGTGGCCACATCACCGTTACTGTACCGTGTAATGATTCCGGTAACCAGTCTAAATACTCTTCAAGCAGGTAGTTCTCGTTTTTCTTGAACTCTTCAACAAGAGCAGCCTTGGAGTGAACCTTAACAAATGCGAATAAGGACAAGCAGAGAAAAACGAATAGGGAAAAAAGGAAGACTGAAGGACATGAAGAAAATCCCACCTCTTTCAGTACCAAAGCATTAAGCAGACCCTCTGTACGCTTTTGCAGTTTCGCCCACGATCGGACCATTGTTGTGGGTGGCGCTAACATTTTTGTAACGAACTGGGCTAGCAATGGCATTACCTTAACGAAGTACTCATCATCACTGACTAAGCTTCAAAAAGACCTTGCGAAACCAAAATAATCTTTACCTGTCCTGCTAGGAGGAACTGAGCGAAATACCTATACAGCATAATGTCATTAGGTATGGGTCGCTCAATAGGATCAAGGCGCCACTCCAGTGGACCAAATGTCACTCCTACACTCTTCACAATTTCGTCTCTATCTGCTTCATATCTGAAATCAGCAACATGTGGCCTGAAGCACCTTCACAAGAATATGCAGCGAAAATTTTGGCTCACCGTGGCTCCGTATCCTTATCCATCGGAGCAAATTGCAATACGACTCAGCAAGCCTCGGTAGCCACTCATGGTCGACCATCATAATGCCCTGCATACACTTTCTGTCTCCTAACTGCACTATTTCCTGGTAAATGACATAATCTGGTTCGTCAGTATACATGACGCTGCATGGATCGATGAAAACGAACTCCTGAAAAACAATTGATCTAAAGATTAATCAATTCTTTGTTCTCAAGAATAAAATTAATGACTGTTTTCGAGCGAGTAGCGCTGTAGAGTTCATATTAGAACGATGTGCAGAAAAACTAGCAACTATTTTTAAAAACATGTTCTTAAGGAATCTTATGCACAACATTACCTGAAGTTTCATCGTTTGATATGCACCCTTTGGTACTTCTTCGTTGTCGGCTGACCGATCCACTCGTCGAGCGATGCGATCCGCTAGGCCAGCCACCATCATTTGCCTGAATCGCTGCGAATAACAACCGCCATCCCTACCAAAGGATTTAACATACCTCAACATTTGCGCTTGGGCATCAGATGGTGGAGGAAGGTGCGGATCCATCACGATATCCGCACTCGATTTGAACGATGTATTCACAATATTAGTTAATTGCACGCGGAGTCGTCGAATTTCTACCATTGCTTTGTGCCTCAATCCCAGATTGGTACATGCTGATGGATTCATCTACAAAACAATAATCACGTATTCAGAAATAAGAAAATATCTAAACTGTATCAATTTCAAATTCAACTCATTTTCCTTTCCAAATAGATTATTTATATTTTACTTTTTTTTCGACATCTATGTTAAAATGTACAACAACCAACCTTTTCTTCTTCGTAACAAATGACTGCTCTCATCAGAACAAGAAGATCACCCAGCCGGCGCCCAGGGCCCTTTAAATATTTTCGTTAATCCTGCAAACGTGGATTTCACTAAAAAGTAACCTACCTTTCCACACCATCCTCTTCGAAGCTTTAATACTGCGGTCATTTTCTCCTTTGTTTCCTCATCAGTTTGTCCCCTTATCGACGAAACCGGCACCAGCGGCTCACGCACTGAAAGAATGAGCAAATATAAAAGAATTCTTTGTAACTCGTGACTGAAGCTGCCATCAACAAAAACAAGCTCAGCTTTCATCAGAGAATTTTTATATTACCTTCGATACTTTTCGATACCCTAACACGGCAATTGCAAAATTAAAACCTATTTTGAAAGCAATGCCCAAGAGACTCAAACATGAAACAGGAATTCAAATCAATACCTCTTTTCGGTAGGATGGATGTCTTCCAAAAAGGATTACAAAATCTCAAAGACCAGATCGGCCAGTGAATACTCACCAGAAAGCGCAGAAATGAGCAAAATCGCGTATGGCATGAGGTCATGCTGATTCGCCATAGCTATGACTTTCGCGTAAGCAGGTGCTAATGGAAACACTGACAGCGTCCTGCCCAATGGAGTAATACGAGCTTCTGTCTGCAAATGAAAAGCATCGCACTTTGGAAATAAACAGAAGAGCTTGCATCCTATCTACTCTATGTAAATGACAGAATGTACACACCTTCCCGTCTTTCGTGGTCTTCGCCAAAGCGCCAAGTTTGATAAGCCTTTCTTCAGCCACCTCCAGCGTTTCCGAGTCCGGTGGTGATGGAAACGGGAAATTTATCACCTGAATAGAGGTTAAAAAAGATATTGTCACTGCTATACGTTGTTCTATTTTTTATAAGTGCAAAAACAACGAGTGTTTGTAGACCGAGCTTGAGAAGAATTCGCAATCACCTTAACAATGTTCATCGATTTCAAATGCAACACAAGTTGATCCGCGGGTTTATCGAGGATTTCTGGACGAGAGAACTTCTCGAAGGTTTGGAAAACCGCCGAAGAATAGAGCCTCAAAGAATACATACTGAGCTTACATGTTTAGTATTGATATTCTCGACTACATTTTGGGATTACTGGTGATCATCATAACATCCGCGAATAGTTAGTACAGAGCTTGTGTTGATTCGTACGCGGTACATTCATAATATAAGAGCGATTATATCTCATCAGATCAGTTTCCTCATTTCGCCTTTTCGTTACAATCAAATACCTGTAAGCGCATGGCCAGCTGCTATGCGACCCGCTCTTCCAGCTCGTTGATCGGCAGACGCTTGACTTATTCGATCTACGACAAATTTCGACACGCCCGTGACTGAGTCATACAGCCTGAAATACTTGAGAA
>MU869320.1:0-14664 GCA_036418205.1 Ostertagia ostertagi | reverse complement strand
GTGGTTGTGGGAGAGAGGGCGTATTGTGAACTCTCAAAGGCTAAGGTGGGGTTGGGCGTCGTTATTTCTTGGAAGGAGTTCGTAATCTGCAAAAGCACCAGCGCTAGGGTTGACACACATCCCTGCAGTCCAGCGATGTCACTTGGGCTTAAAATATCAGACTGCAGCAAGCCGATGGCAGGTCGACGTCAGTATCGCCCTAAATGGCTTTAATTGAAGGGGACATCCGCCGTTTTCTGAGAAAAACGGATGGCTACATCGACTTGTGGTCGTCCACTATTGCCGGCGATTTTCTTTCAAAACATTTTCTGCAGACAATCTGGGGCTCTAATTCAATTAACCGCTATAATAAGCAGTTTTGATGACGTGCTAGCAATTAGATTCCAGTGGTGTGGACAACGATGACATTCTTCGCTCAAACGCCTCGAACGCCCACTGTGAAAGACACGGTGGCGTCAGACTCGGCTAGGGCTCTGCTGCCCCTCCCGAAGGGTTTTGGCTCATCATTTTTATGCCAAGTCTTTCTTCCGGACTTGGTTCGCTACCTGTGTCGTTATTAGCACTGCCGCTTCGCTCTCACCTTGTTTGTTTTGTTTTTGTTGATTTCGCTTGGAGCGAACAAGTAAATAAATAATAAATACCCCCTCTGCTCCAGCCGTTGTTATTATAGCCTTCATGTATTCATCGAACACATTTCACACTGTTATTTGTTGCTGTGAAGTTATCCCCGAGAGAAAGTGGCCGTTGATTTATAGAAACAGCAGAGAGCCGTCAGAGAGACGCCCAATCTTGAGGCATGAGCCAACATTGAGATTAATGTGGCTGCAGTCACGTCGTTGTCGACCCCGGGATAAAACACGCCCGTCGTGGTTATCCCTCGAGACAAACCACGATCTCCGACGCTGCACCACCTATTCCTTTTTTCCTATTCAAATGTTATTTCTTATCTAGATTTCACGGAATTTTATTTCTCTGGCTTTTTTGTAGTTTTTTGTTGGCCTGCTCTTTTTCGATTCAAGCGCCCTCCTCAGTCATGGTTATAGAACTCATTGATTACTTCGAAACAAAAATGAAATGTTGGCGCTGCTCAATCCCTTTTAGGATGCGCCACGCGATCAAGTTGTGTTTGAAATCGTAGACGTTCATACGAACTGGACTAGGAAAGGAAAGGGCTCTGTTCAGCCTTTAGTGCCTCATTCCTCGAAAACTGAATCGTGTTTTTGTCAAAATTTATCCGCGGCCGTGGGTTTGGCTAGAAAAAAGCCCCGGGTGTAGTTTGATCAGTAGAATATATCAGTACCGAATTTATCAGTAGAATATAAGTATTGCAATTGTTTAGCGCAAAGACCTCTAGCGCTTGCACCACAAATGTTGGCCAGTTGATGCTCAAGTCGCCTACTGTAGTCCCACCCCTCAAAAGCTCCTCGTTCAGTCCAGCGTCCCTGAGGAAATAACAAATAATACGTATGTAGACCTTTTCTATGGTTGTCTTTGGAGAGGCGAGGGGTCTTCCATGATGTTTGTGGTGGAATGCTCCCGTTATAAAGGTGAAAAGTGGGAATTTTTCCGGCATTAGGCGCGGTAGTTTTCGGTAAGCAAACGGTAAGTGTGGAGTTTTTGGTGCACAACGCGCCCTAGGAAAGAATGGGGGCATTAAAGGCACGGGGAAAGCGGATTGTGAGGTTCTCACGAGGCAGAAGGTGCTGGGTTAGTAGCCAGAAACGAAGAATGGAAAAAAATTGTCAAAATCCCATATTCAAAAACCGCCTTTTCTTTGACCAAAGAGATGGTACAGACATCTAAGAGACACTGTACTCCAAGGCGAGAGCACAGACGAATGAGACGAGGGACTATAGCAAACTAGCGAGACACAGATGTCGCAACAATGGACCTTCATAATTGATTCATTTGTCTATAGTTCAAATCCAGAGCCCTTAATGCTCTTGCGAAGGATTTTAAGCAGGGAATGTGACACTAATTGATTGGGAATGCGGCAGAATATATGAAATAACAAAGATCATTTTGTAGGAGAAGCAAGGCATAACTTTTTTTCCTTTTTGAATATTTTGTTTATTATGGTTCTATTTCCTAGACATGAAGCAGTACCTCCACACACTAAGCGCTATCTGGTCCTGTTTTTATAAATGTTAATGACATGGAAAGAGAACGGTGATTGATCGAGTGCACCACGAGTACATGAAAGATGTGATAAAGCGCGAAAACAACAGCGACAACATTCGCGGGCCGTGCGCGTTGGGGTATTCTCTCTGCGAGGTGGAGGCCATCAAAGCTAAAAAAAAAATCCCCGTGTCTACCGTAACCGTTTTCAGCGATGTTCGCCTCGATGACCAATTATTTTCATGGAAAACTTCCCAAGGCAAGTCTTAGGTGTGGAAATAGGCTCGGACATTAAAAACGGTACGCTTTGGCAGTGGTCCAAACAATCAAGTAGGAAGTGCAGACCTGCAAGATTTTTGTAATCGCAGTGACTGATTAAAGGGATTTTTGGGAGATCAGAAGTGCTTTAATTCGGTACATGTGTAGGTCAGGTTGAAAGTTTACAAGCCTGTGGGTGGGATTCAAACCGTAACCCCGGGGTGCGCACTCATCAATGTCTCTCGCTCTCTGCTAAACAGCCAGAGTCAGACGGCGAGAGGATGGGCGTGCCGACGCAAGCGGTGCGAGCATGGCCGTGCTGAGTGCTGAGGCGTAATCTTGCTGCGGATCGTCCCGCGCCACTAATGGGCTCACCTTCCTTTTCACAATGTATACATATTTCCCCTTTTTTGACCTCCCACCTTATCGTGGAGTCCTTCAAAGTGCAAACACCGAAAGGAAAGGGCTATCAGGTGCAGGTCCAGTTTCCTATTCGGGAAGTACGTTGGGAAAGTGCGCCGCGTTAGATTGTAGCACTTGTTTCGCTCGAAGCTGGAGGCAGCCCAGCTCACAGGCGCTTATGGATCCCGCCGACCTAACTAGGAAGATATTCGTTAAATGCTTCCCAATCAAGACATTCCCCAAGAAAATGTGGGCGTTAAATGACTGCCACAGATAATTGCACGACTTGTTGCCAGTTTCGCCTTGATTGTTTATGGTTTACACGTTGTCGAATGATGCTTTCGTGTCGTCTGGTTGTTGTTCAAACCCTCTCGTGCACATCGCCATTCACCTCATAATTTCTTTCGCCTACTACGTCGTTCTACGTTCTGGTAACCTCATTTCGCGTGCCCTTTGTGTCAATGTCCACGAGATTGAAATTCATCAGATAGAATGACCACATGTAAGAGGGTAAATCTGCCCACAGGCAAAAAGTTAATTTGAAAAAAAAAACTGTAAACATTTATAAAACGAACAAAAACTTATACTTGAGGCTTTAACCTCACAACACAACAAACACTGAACAGACGAATTATCTATGTACTACTGGTTACTTAAAAGGATAAAGCATTTGCCGTTGATCAATCCCTTTTTGGGATGCGGCACGCATTCTACTTCCATTTGTACATTCGTAGTGGCGTTTGAATGCGATGTGGCCTATACAATGACTTGCGGGGGCCAGCCGATGTACAAGTCAGTGTTTTTATCCTCCCAGACAAGTCTGGTACCAATTAACCGACCCCGGAGGGATGGAAGGCTTGGTTGGCTTGGACGACGCACGACCCAGTACACCACTGCCGCCCACTGGTTACTTATACTAGAAAAAAGTCGTAATCGAGGATAAATAACTATTTGAGGAAAATTGTAATTGAGTGTTAAGTGCATCAACAAGGAGCTAACATTGGATCTGTGCTACAGACCCACCAGACGGCCAACTGAAGTTGCAAATTGGGTTCCAGATACGTATGATTCCACAATAGCGATGTCCAGATCCACTCCTGAGGCTCGAAGTCTCGCGAGATTGCCGCACACATAATATTGATGACGAAAGGAATCCATAGAGTTAGAATTGTTACCACGAGACGGTTCGTGATGTTGCTGTCGATAACAGCACCACACATTGCCGCTCGATCACGAGTGGACGGGGGTCATGACGGCCCGCGGGCATCACCGCACCCAGGATTCCCTGGAGCGATCACTGCTTCGCGACATGGTTACTCATTCGGGATAACCGCGAGGGCGGAAGTGGTGTAGTGGCAAGTGGCACGCTTACCACGCGAGCGGTCCGGGGATCAAATCCTGGGTCGTGAGTCGCCCGGGCCAACCAAGCCTTCCATCCCTCCGGGGTCGGTTAATTGGTACCAGACTTGTCTGGGAGGATAAAAACACTGACTTGTACATCGGCTGGCCCCCGCAAGTCATTGTATAGGCCACATCGCATTCAAACGCCACTACGAATGTACAAATGGAAGTAGAATGCGTGCCGCATCCCAAAAAGGGATTGATCAACGGCAAATGCTTTATCCTTTTTTAACCGACGTTGCATCACTGTCACTAGTTACTCCCAAACTACTACAAGTAGTAATTCCAAAACACCAACTTGGACAGCGATCCCATTCAAATCTCAATTTTTTCACTCGGAATGGCGTCGTCTAGACGTTTTGAAGGGACTTCAAGCTGCGTCTTGTAGGTGCTCGCTACGAAATGACGTTCTATGGCACTCTATGAGATTGAAAAGCACGCAAGGAAAGCCGCGACAAATTGAAAACTCATCATAGATACAGCCTGTTTTGCAAGATGGCCGCACCAGTTAGTTCACCTAATAGCTTTAGCAGCCCTTTTTTTTTCATGAATATCCTGTTTTCCATGAATATTCTGTTGAATAAATCATTAAATAGTTAAGTAAGTCCTATCATGCCCAAAACTACGGTGAAACTACTCAAAAACTTCAAGAACTCTAGAATAGCCGATGAAAAGCGGCCATGGTGGCCCTGTATGTCTATATAAAGGCTCAAAAGGCGTTATCAGTTCCGGGATGGTCCCCCTCCTCCCCTTCAAACCCATACTTTAGTGCGATTTCCCCCGGATATTTTTTCCCGATTGAGTGAGATGCGGACCAGCCGATGTTCTCTCAGACGATGCTAATATCGATGGTACCAATAAGTGACCCCTGGGAATGGATGGCTTGGTTAGGGGCGTACTATTGAGTCTGTAATTCATCTCTGGGTCGTGGGTACGGTAAGCGGCGCCACTTGGCACTGCACTTCTCCTTTACCTATACATGGTAAGATTAGTTTTGCGTTGACTGTCGATGGCATCTTCGAATGGAGCGAGAGTGACAAACTAGAATCATGGAAAAGCTGCCAGGAGCCACTTGACCAGCAGCTTACTAGAAGTAGACTTTTGCTTGAGTATTATTCCACGCCCGAAAAACTTTGTACCGTTTTTACTTTCATTATTTGTCTTCCTTATTTGTTGTTCTTGTTTTTTGGCCAGTCGTTTATAATCTATGTAGCCACTCGTAGAAAGTGAGAGCTGCATGATTAGGATAGAAGTCGTTTTTCGGCTGCACAAAGGCAAAACCCGAATGTCTCTGAGCCCTTATGCCATCTTCATCTGACAAATAACCCCGTATCTTGTCCAACCGACGTGGCTCTCTTATAAAAACGGTTGTACTTTCTCTTGAAAAAAAGCTTCAATAATCCTTTAATTAAGAACCATGGTCTCCTACATCGCGAGCGATCTACTCCCGCAGAGCAAATTGCCGTTGCTCGCCATCTAGCCTGACATAGAGCGACACAGAGTTTTTAAATAGCTCTCTGTTTTGCCGGGAAAGGGCTGAAAAATTGCAGCGGGACATCCACATCGCCCTTCGCCCACGCTAAACGAGTCTTCCATCATTCTGAATTCGGCTTAGTTCTGTCAGAGCTGTCCGGGACGAAAAAAAGCAGCAGTGCAAAAATAAACTAGCTCTGGCAAGGCCGTGTATAATATATGCCAGATCCACATATCTAAACACGACGATTCTGTTTACAAGACCGAAGCGTGGCTCATTCCGCCAGCCTAACTCATAGCATTGCCGAGAATAAATAGGATAGAGTAATCGGCATCGATCAGTTTTTTTAGGATGTGCCACGCATTTGACTTGATTGCGGCAAATGGAAACGATTCTGCCTATACAATGATTGAAGACGGAAAATATACACTGAAATTATTTTGTTCAATATGTAATTATTCAATATATAGTTATAAAAACGTGATTATATATAATTATAACAAAATGACATCTTGTTTTCTGCATTCAGAAGTCCCTCCTACCATTATTTGCTTCTGGAAACCACAATTATTGTGCAAATTTATATCAAATTTACGTAGAGGCTTGGTTCAAAGGAGTCACAGTCCCCGTTGAGCATGTGCCCCTAGATGGTGACTGAGAAATTGAGATTTCTCTCCGAGTTCCCACCAATTCCACTGACACCTCAAGTGGAGGTGGGGTGGGGGGGGGGTAGAGATGCTTGAGCGAGGCGAAATCCGAGCCAGGTCCGATCCCTGGACCATTAGCTTGGTGAGCGCGTCTCTACTTGCCGCTTCACCATCGTTTTCATTTCTAAGCAGTACACCAAGGAAAGGATAAATATAGTCTGTAGGGACGTTTTAAAAATGTACCCATTCACCAACGTGATTAATGTATTTCATTTTTCTCAGCTCTTTCTCCAACTAAACCCATTTATTTTAGCCGAAGAGCGGCCGTTTTCGGCCGGGTAAAACGTTCCTCAGCTGAATATTTCAATCTTCCTCAGAATAGTATGTGATGAGCTGCCGAAAATTTTGGATGGCTGGAATACGAGCTATTTTCGTGTTTTTTAAATTGAATGTTGTAAAGCCTTTTCTTTCTTTCGCAGAGGGCAGCTGTGTGTTAATTAGGCCGCTTTTGGAGCCGTGTGATGTATACGTCGCATAGATGCCGACAGGCGGACACATAATTTGTTTAATCTATGGCAACGGTAATCTTCATATTTTTGTTGCACTACGGTACTTCAGATCCAGTTCTAGCCCAAAAATGTGTGTTCAGTCAAGGCTGCAATCGGTGAGTAGAATGGATCTACCGACATACATAGGTAGAAAAGAGCGCATTTTTCATGTCTTCAAGGCATGCGACAGGGCGCCGGGGCTTGTCTTGACCATCTTTGACCGTTCTCCCCTTCCTCATGAACGCAAATCTGTTTACCATTCTATCCAGATAGACAGCGGATGGGCTCGGTTTGTGAGGCTTACGGACTACTTGAACTTTCTTCTATGGTCCTGCCACGAATGGCGGAGAGCACAGACGATTAGAGAACGGCGCCTGGCTCGGCTCCAAATCCCAAGGAAGGAGGTGAGAGCCCTAGGACTAAGCCTTGTAGGGGGAGGGACTCCAGGTGGGTGAGCCAACTACAGTGTGGCAAAAGTTTGAATGTGTGAGATCACAGTGGTCATGAGCCGCTGATAAGGCGAGAGAGCGCAGACGAGAGCATCGGATTGAGGCGGCTTAAAGGACCGAGTTCAAGTAGTCCATTGCCCGGTTTGTGAAATAGGCGGAATCTATAGGTGGGCGCGGCTCTCATACTCGTACTCCTTCCGATGCAACGGTGTACGTGGTGGGGTGTCTGCGTCTCGCTTGCCGTCCATGCTATCTAGCTCTTCAATTCTGTTCTCTTGTATTGGCGCACAGCATCTCTTACATTGCCGGCCTTCGCTATCTCGTAACCTTGTTTCCAAGGTTCTGATTTTCATTCTACGGGGTGAGATCATGGTTGATGAAAAACTCCACGTTTTGCACGCTGAATCGCCTGTAAAAAACAGAACTGCACTGTTTTCTGATGCCCGGAAAACGGTCGTGAACAGCACGTGTAATAATCAAGCTAAAACGCCTAGATTCCTAGAAGAAAGAAAACAAGGGTTTTCTTTCCTCTAGGATCTCTCGATGTGGAATGGACACTTATTTTGTCATCTCGCGTTTTGTGTGGAGTGCAAATCTCCAATCATTCTTTCCAGAGAGAAAGGATAAGGGCGGGGTTTGTGAAATATGTAGGCGGAGTCTGCAGGAGGCCATGGACTCGTACTTCTATAAACTCTTTTGTTTCTATTTTCATTTGTTTCATTTATGCGCTCAAAAATATGTCCAAAAAATTGTACACCCGAACTCTATGAAATAAAAAAAGTAGCTCAGAGTGTGACGACAGTCCCAAATCCTACCTGGGCATTGGTCTCATATATATTTCAAAGGGACTAATTTTGGACATGTGTCATGGGAGATGACACGCGACCGGTGACTGTGCTCGGTTCTCCAAATAAACATCATTTTCAATTCCCGTAATCTCGCAAATCTCACAGATCGTCCGTACTGACGAAGACGCCGTCATCGTGGGGTAGAATGAGCCGAGACCTGCAGCAGCGGGAGGGGTTTATATCTGACTATGTCGACAAAGGGGTGAATTGGAGAAGTGACTTTTTCCGCAATGAACAAATGGCTTACAAGAAAAATTCAAAGTGAAACCAGGTAGCGCAAGGTGTGAAGGAATCGTATCGTGGGTCAGAGCTGGTGAGGTAGTTCGCCTGTAGCAGGATGTCTTTGTCTTCATCGCTCAGGGGCGCTACATGCCTGCGTGTACCACCAACACATCAACATTTGCATCGGCCTTTGATGCGCTTCACTCCTCCCTTTTTGGATGCGCCACGCTGTCGACATACTTCAAGGTTGGAGAGAATGCCTCCTGCACACCTGAACAAGGACCTTCGCTACAAATCAACGTCACCATCCTACTAAAGTGTTGGTTTGACGACCAGAAACGTAGCAACTTGATAGGCAGCTCCCACGAGATGTGGCTAGTCTACAACAGGGCGTTTCAGGACGTTCTCGCTCCTGGAATCCCCTCGGAGCTTCAAATTTTTGGCAGCTGGGCATCGTTAAGCCAACACAGGCTTTCCATAACAATTCGATTCAATTCAGTGATCCACTGGAATCTATAACTGCTTAAAGGAATCTTCCACGGAAAAAGCTCCGCCTCCATTACCACAGAAAAACGATACCTTAGGCCCCTAGCCTCATGAGCATAGCAAAAAGAACGGAACATAAGCGTTAGTTTCGATAATACTAATCCTACACACAAGACTTCTTTTTTTTTTAACATTTTTTAATATTCTTATTGACCTTCTTGTAATCGGACTATTTTTTTCATTTGAATAATCAACAACCATTTATTCTTTTTCAGCCCAGTATTCCCCTTCCCTACCTCATTACGGCTCTAGGAGGGGTTGGCGGACCTACTAAGTTGGTATCCGGAGTCGCTTTCCCCGCTTGGCGGCTTGCAATGTTGGCCGGCCATTGCCCTTCTCCTCCTAGGTGGCCCTTTGGATCTCCCGCCTCCCCCCCCGTACTCTATTAGCCAATAAGCTGCTTTTCAAAACTTGTCTCATAACTTGTTACATATCTTTACTCTGAACTCCTGTATAATCCTATGCTATGTATTAATTTGCTGTACAGTATATGCATATATTTATATATTTACACGCTATTGTGTTACTGTTCCCCCATTTTAATTTAACGTTATCTCATTTGTGCAATAGTAAATAAATAAATAAATAAATGTAAATAAGACAAAACGACCACTCCTTCCGTGGAAGATTCCTTTAAGGTATCGTTTTCTGTGGTAATGGAGGCGGAGCTTTTTCCGTGGAAGATTCCTTTAAATGTCACTCAAATAAGTTAGAACGAATGAGACAGGTACGGTGGTAAAAGCAGGGTAAAAATTGTGAGCCAGGTCATGAGGAGGAATCGCATTCAGCGACGCTCTTCAACAAAAATTCAAAAAAATCAAAATTTGAAACTAAAATTCACTGTAATTGGGTTTATTTATATTCTCCAAAGTAAAACTGCAAAAAAACTAAACAATGACTTTCAAAAGAGTTTTTAATATGATGGCCCAACAAACATTATATTATTGTTGTAGATTATTTTTTTTGGGATTCGGGATGTCCAACGACTTCTTTTGAAGAACTACTTTCATTATTGTGGCACAGATAGACTCAAGAAAAGCATCATCGTCTGTTGGTAATTTACCCACAAGAGGGTCCTATTCGGGTTTATGGAGCGGATCGTATCAGTGGGAATCCCCGAGTTACTGATGGTAGTTGTGGCGTTGAAAGGGGTTGCATCGGAACCTTCGGAGGGGGAGAGGGAAGGCGTGAAATGTTTTAACCTTTTTCCCAACTTCGCTGATGACAATGGTCGAGCATGTTGCGCTGATAGACCCAATTCTCCATAGCGTTTTTCATTCCGTATTCCTATTCCGCCAATGCCACGCCCTCCTAACTGCGGGATATGGAGGTTACTGGAAGCTCTCCTCCCCTTCATCGCCAGTTATTCTTTCCGATCTTCTTTTCCTTCTATGCCTTTGCCATTTACTTTCATTCATTGATAGCTGTATTACATGACAGCGGTAACATCTGTGAAAAACCGTGTTTGAAGGTCCCCTCTTGTCTCTTTTTTCAGCTTCTGAAATTGTTAACTGCGACTTTTGAAGACGCTTGTTGAAGACGGGGGTGCTCATCAGCCGACCTGTCAGCCTAAGCCTGACGGTACTAGAACAATTCTCACAATTTTTGCATGGCATAGTTAAGCCTTGGCAAGAATCGAACCGACGACTCTGTAGGTGCAGACATGGGTACACTTCAGCCACGGGGGGATATAGCCCATTGTCCATTAGTGGAACCACTCAGCTATCCGTGCCTCGTGGCTAGTGTAAACTATGGATTCTTCACATCTTCTTAGAACTGGTGTGCTTAGCTTCAACCAATTCTCTTCGGATGCGCCATGCATCGGTTCACAAGCATTCAGGATTACTGTATTACCTGTTACCCCGATGTAATCGACATAGTAAGATTATGCTCGAACGTTTCGATTGACGGTCAGGATCTAGGGTCAACTTTTGGATTAAACCTGGTACTGGCTAACCATGGGGATGAAATCTCGTAGCGAATCTCGACTAGGCAAACCAAGCCCTGCTTTCCTCCGGGGTTCCGCCTATAGGTACCAGACTTGTTGGGAGGATAAAAACACTGACTTGTACATCGGCTGGCCCCCGCAAGTCATTGTATAGGCCACATCGCATTCAAATGCCACTGCGAATGTACAAATGGAAGTAGAATGCGTGCCGCATCCCAAAAGGGATTGATCAACTAAAAGCTCTGTCTCTATCCTTTTTATTCTGATATCTAATAGTAAAGGTTGGCTACGAAATAGAGTACCTGAAATTCGACTGCACTCTGCCAAGGTTCATAAATATGGAGCACTTTGTTTTATTACCAAAAATCATTTATTCATAACTTTACTCCTTTGTCGCCTTCAAAGCCTCACAACATGCCGAAATGCCGAAACAATGACTGAATAAATCATTCACGGGGAATTTTTCACGAACGAATAATTCTTTTTATCCACTGAAATCTCCGGCCGCGCTAACCTTCGAAAAACAATGACAACCTTCCCGAGAATGATCCATTATTATTTCACCGCAGCTCGCTAAAAAATGCCGCGAAAACTTCTGAGAAAACCAATACTTGGAAGGAGAACGTGGAAATTCTGCCCTTCCTTTGTAGTAACACCTCTCAGTGCAGCACACAACAGCCCTGTACTGAACAAAGTGCAAGACTCAAGCCGTGGACGAATTACATACAACTTCTGAATCAGTGGTGAGTCTTAGGCTGAGCGTCGAGAACTTCTTGAATGGGTTCTCAGGGCGAGCCCTCATCATAGGCCATTTGTGCTCAGCCGCATCAAGAGATGCGATTATTAGAAAGGAGTCAAGCATTGTCGGCCATTACGAATCCCAAAGTACGCTTATATTCGCTAAAAAAGTGCATCGTCTTATTTTCGTCCATGACCGGCCGGAGGTCTTCACAGCTTATGTTTTAGGCCTTGATTTTGCCGTGTATTTCAGCGGTACTCCTTAAAGGCAAACTCCGGGATAAAACGAGGGACTCACCTGTTCGAGTGTGAAGAGCTGGATGCTAAGTTGATCGAAGGTAATGAAAAAAGCAGGAAATACCTCCAAAGAACTCCAAAATTAGAAATTCCTCTTCGTTAGTCGCTTACGAACCAGGGCTGGGAAAATTACGTGTTTGGACATGTCTACAGCAACTGTTGGCTTTGTGCCATCAACCGACACGGCCACAAAAAGTCAGCAATGAAAACTGATTTTTTCTAGTTTCCCTATTTTTTCTATTTTCCTGTGCTTTTTTTGTTTGCTTCCTATCTTAAAATTTTTTCTTCTCACTAGAATGATGACAACGTTCTCCAAAATGGTCGTAAGATAGGCTTTGATGTCGATTTTCGCAATTGAAATCCGCTAAATATTCCCTACGACTTTCCAAACAACGGCTTAACATCTAGCGTTCCAGGTGGTTGTTTGGAAGATCACGTAGGACGGTGGGCGGGCTCAATGGGGTTGGGGCGGCGCCAATGCTCCAACCTAGGCTCCTAGCGCCTAAACCTTATCAAAACGCCCCGCCACTTCTGCACATGGTCTGCCCTTGCGTACTGCTGCATATTTGACGGGGAAAACCTAAATTTCGCCAGAAATCCCGGAATTTGCCTTTAAGCTCGCTTGTTTCAGTTCAGATCTATTTATTATAACAGCGTGCATCGGAAAATATATTCCCATCCAATTATCTATTTTTTCTTCATTCCTTTTTCATTCCATTCCCGTTCCTCAGTTCGTCATCACTGCTCACTGCCCTCTGTTGCGAAATTGAATATGATGGCCAGCGCAAGTTGTTTGTGAACCGTGTAATCTGAACTTTTAGGGTTGTGGCAATCCAGTTCGTCAGTTTTAACTAACCAGTTTAGCCTTTTTGGGAGTTTACCCGGAGGCATAACTAGTTTAGCCTTTTTGGGAGTTTACCCGAAAACATAACTAAATTAGTCTTTTTGGGAGTTCAACCGAAAACCGAAAGCATAATAATTTATCCTTTTTTTGGGAGATTAATCGAAAGCAATGACCAACTAGTCCGAAAGCATTACTATAGTAGTCAGTACTTCCATCAATAACGATGAATGAACCCGAAGGCTTGGGTTTTTAGCCGCGCTATAGGTAGCAAACTTGCCAAAAGGGTCCAGTTGAAAGCAAAAGTTGAATTTTGCTGGATCTCTAAAACAACCACTAAATATGCATTACGGTCATTTCCTCATCGTATTTCTGCAAGGCGTAACTTCCCAAACAGTCAGAATTCGATCGATTGCTTGGCTTGAACATCTGCTTTTTGGAGTGCGCCACGCCCTAAACATCCCCCCCAAACCATAGATCCATTTGAGTGTGTTGTGGCCTATATATCAACCTGTGGGAGCCACCTGTCATGCAGCATTTGCCCACTTCATCCTCATAAGCGAATCTCTCGCAAATTGTCACCACATAGGAATGAAAGGAAAGCGTATGGCTGCTGGCTGGAGAAGATCCAGTTCAGGATTTGATCTCGGGGCCATGTGCCCTCAGCGGCGCTATCTTCTACAAGCTCTTTTGTAGCCAAAAATGGGTTAGAAGACCTTTTATAATGGCGCCTGCCGATAATTGTGTAGAAAACACGTCCTGAAGCAATCCTAAACGGACTTTTTCTTCAAATGTCGTTGGGAGAAGTAGATGAATGTGCTAATGGATGAATTTTTCGGTGATTAACTTCACTGACATTCATGTCTTATCGGTTTTTACAGAAGCTATCGTTGGCTGCTAAGAAGAACTGATGACCGAAAGACCCGGACCCAGGCTGGAATCAACAACTTAATTGGCGCTATGTCGGCAATTTTCCTAATAAGGTGATACGGGACGGGCAACGCACTGGTGTCGTCCTTCCGTTTTGCAGTGAACAGCATTCAGAGGGGAAGAGCCTTCGATGCTTTGATTGAGATCCCATACTGGTTCTGGTCCTCGGAGCACGTGCTTGAGGTGACGTTGGTGTTGGCTGCCTCACCCCCTCTTCTTCACTATCTGAGAAAAGCTGATAATACCAGTAGGGCTAATAAGATACTAGCTATCATAATCTCAGATAGCGAAGAAGAAGGGCTAAAGATCGCATTGGCTTGTTCCGCGTGTTCTCACTCGAGCATACCCTTGAACACTACGGCGACAAAGATTGCTGGCAGAAGTGGTCCTCTCCAACGCCCTCTTCTCGAGGCTTCTGGCTGCCCTCCCTTCCCAATGACGCTTCCTTGGAAGTCTTTGCTTGCTATCTGCTATTCGCTCAAAGCTGAATAGAAAAGGACAAGCTGCACTAGCTGCACCGAAAATGAGTTCCTGAATTGAGAGTTTCGCTCTATGCTCTCTTTTTGGTAGTACGCTACTTGTTATGCTCATAATCAGTCCCAAGTTTCTGTAAACCGTGAGGCAATCCAGCGTTTCGTAGTGCTGTCTGGGATATCTCTTTCATGCACACTACCACCGCATCTTTGCTTCTTTTATCACCTGAAAAACTTAGTCTTAGTACAAGCCAATGGGTGAGCGCTTTGACATCTACACTCTCCCCTTTGGTCGACTGGAGCCTAATAACCCTCATAATCCCGTAACTGCTGCAAAGAGTGACTTTAGGAGTCGTTAACGATGGTCATTAAAGGAAAGTTACCCTTGGTAACCAATTCGAAGTCTATGGAAGCTCAATTTGATGACGCACTACCTTTCCCTTTATTTCCAGTCGTTCTCTCCAAACGCTTTCAAAAAAAAACGGATTTCTGACTTGCTTTGTGATCGCGGAAAGTGAGTGACC